>VZRM01000336.1:222163-249521 GCA_013397955.1 Grantiella picta | reverse complement strand
AAAAAAAAAAAGGCAAAATGTCCAAACAAAATAACCCCTACATTATTTGCATGGCTTGCTAGAGACTTCAAATAATTCTTGTCTACTGCAAGAATCAAGTTGATCATCATGTTCCTGGGCAGTTTTCTTTTACAGCTTCTTTTTATGGGGAGTGGAGGAGTAGCTGAAATCTCTAGAGACAAATGTCTTGACCTTGTTTGTAACTTTTTCTTTTTTTTCCCCTTGTCTTTGTCCTTGTAAAGGAATACTCTGTGTGCATATGTGTGTCAGAAGGTGATCTGCCCAAACCTGTGGAATCAAGATATCTTCAATTTGTCAATCATATTGTGGCATTGAACAAGCTAATTTAAATTCTTTCTGTTACTCCTGACTGAGGTTATCTAAAAACATGGAAAACAGAGGGTAGGATTTTGAATTACAGGTAACCTACACTAGGTCTTGTGCCTGTCTCTGGCCAGTCTCACTTTTACTGGTCACATTATTTCTGCTTCACCCATACAATCAGAAAAATATTTGCTTTTGTGTAATTCAAATTAGGATTGAAACAAGATATGGGTTAATTAAAAACTGGGTATTACTGGCATTCAATGCACTATACGTTCAGGATTAGTAATGAAACAAGTAAATTATTATACTAGACATTTAAAACTGTTAAGACAATGAATTTCTTAATATTATTATAGACTTAATCCCCAGAAATCTTTACCTTCCTCTCCCCCACATTCAACAAGCTTGGGTTCTAGGCCTCCTTCCCCTTTCCAGGGAGGAATTGTGACTCCATATACTCTTATTCTCACGCCCCTGTAACCTTTCCAGCCCAGCTGCTCATGCTGCTCCTCAGACCCTGCCAACATACACAAGCAGCAGTGAGAAAGTCCCCACAGCTCCAGGCTTCTCAGGATGGGGGTCTCACATGGTGCCCCAAGCTGCCAGCACCAAGCCAGGTGCAGCTGCCTTGGGGAGGTTCCCTTGTACCCCTTAGTAGGGTTGCAGTGGGATGAGGAAACAGCTGGCAGAGCCAAATCAGACCACATCTGCAGTCAATGCCATTCCAGATTCTCTACCCACAGCTACAGATTTTCATACCTCATTTATAATTCTCTTTATGCTGATTCCTTTTGTCAAAAGCCTCTTGGTAGTTCTATGGTTGCTCTGAAATCTGGCTGTCTTCCTCTCTAACGTGGTCAGTTTGTTGATGAACACCTCTGAAAGAGTTTTGGCTTTTCAGTCATGCACCCTATGTGTGTTTATCCTTCTGTCCTAAGGGAAATTGTCCTCCAGACCATTCTTCCGAGAATGGGGTGTGTGGGATTCCCTACTGATCCCAATTTCATGAATGGGAGAATCAAGGCAAGAAGGTTTTCTGGGGTCACATGTTATCAGCAAGTGAGGGTAGATTCCAGACTTCTAGTCAAACACTGAGTGTGACAGCTGAAACAGAGGTGTCAGGGCCAAGGAGACTTTGGACTTTGGGAATTGTCTTGTGCAGCCCAGCCAAGGTGGTTGGATTGTAACAGCGAAAACAGTGTAGCCAAGGAAAAACACAGTGGAAGAGACATAACCCCTTGGTATTCTCCACAACATGCTGCTGTGATATTTCCCTCAGCTTGATGTCTGCTGGACATTCTGAGAGAAAAATTTGGCTTCCATCTAGGTAACACCAATGTAAGGAGTTTCACTCCAGTTTCACTCTGTTTTCTCTTATGGCAAAGCTCACAAGTGAAGTCTGTCATGAGACTTATGGAGCCCACTGCAGCACTGATACGGCTGTTCCATACTGCTGAAACCTCTCTGACTTAAGTGGGAATGAGCTATTGAAACAGTTATAGGAGATTTGTGTCTGGGAGACTGACTGCTGTACATCATGGTCTAGAATCCCTGTTTAGACCTGTTTAGAAACTCATACACGGTAGAAGAAGAGATTTCTTTTCACCATTGATATAGAACTTAATGTTTGGACTGTCTTAAAAATATAAAAAAGGAGTAGATGTCTTAAGTAATTTGACAGATCTGAGACATTTTGTAAGTATACTACATGTCTATAATTTACAGACACTTATTGACCATCAAAATCCTATGTGGTTTTCCCTTTTTATTGTATCTCAAAAATACAGTACTATTTTTGTAGTAATGCATCTCCATGTGCTCCCTTTGTTCCCTGCTCTGTATGCCATTGGTTCATTTTGAAATATGCATCATGCTGTACCTCAAAACCTATTGGTGTGTACCCCTTTTGTCAATCTTTCCTTCCTTCTCCTAGGACTGGCTCTCAGAGAGCCAGCGCCCGCCCCCTTCCTTTCCCCTTAAAAGCCAGGTCCTGGGTCTGAGAGCATCATCTTATCTCCGGGCTGGCAGCCCTTACCCTGTCCTTGCCTTTCCTTCCCCCCTTCTCCTCCCCTGCAACCCCTCTCCTTGTTACCCCAAATAAACCTCCCTGCCAGAACAGAGATGAGTCCAGGTGAATTCAGTTCAGCCTCAAGTATTTTCATTTTTCTTTTCCTTTTTTTTTATTTTTTTTTCCTTTAATGAAAATAGTCCATTAGAATAGAAGAAAAACCAAAACCAAATAAACAGGTGGATCAGGTAATTTTCTGTCAGTTGCCCCATTAGTAGCCTTTTAGTCATGAAGGGAAAGCCTAAGGCTGTGACTAATTTAGATTTCATTTGCTTATTCTTTGTCTGCTAGGAATGCTATTCTAGGGACTTGTCAATTCATAATGTTCTGCCATAATTGGTTCACCTGTTCAGCTGGAATTGGACTAAACTGTTCATTTACTCTGAAGTGCAAACTGTACAAGACTAGGAAATGTTATTTTCAGAAGTGCTTTTGCCTGTGGAATCAGAAAATTTCACGATATTCAGCAAAATCAATATAACTGTTGAAATCCAAAAGAACTATCTTCAGGTGTTGGACCTATTATATTTGAAAATATTTTTATTTTTTTAAAAGGAATTGCTTTCCATTAGATCTGTGTGTTGCCTAGAGACACTGGCAGAATTACAGGTGTGTTTGCTTTTTGGCTATAAGCACCTATGCAAGGCAAAACTCATTTTACAATGGAATGCATAAATGCATGTGGCTTGGGAATGTTCACAGGGAGAAACATTTGTGTGCCTAATGCCTTGCAAAGAACAATTTTATTTGGATAGTTTTAGAAGAGCAGAAGTTTTTAGTCTCTCAAAAAAATCACCTGAATCAGAGTTCTACTTTTTGCATGGTATCCTTGTACCTATAAAGCCAATTTAAGGATTTCTTCAGGCTAGTTTATGCCTTATCTCAAGCTGTTAAGAATTTGAGTTTCTAATGAGAGTTGGAAGTAGGTGAAATTCTTTTTTTTTAATGTTTTCATAAAGATTAGAGTTCACAAGTAAATGAGTTATAGGCACTGAGTATGCAAAGGATTATACCAAAGCAGCCTTGTTTCAACAAATTCCATGGATCATTTTTGTCTCAACAGTCAAACAATACTTTTCAGGCAGCAGTCTAACTGTTAGGCTGTGCATTCACATTTAGTAGTATTGTTTAATTTCCCAATTCTACCCAAGAGGTAGAATAGTAAAGCTGTAAGGCATGGGCAGGTAGAGAATAGAAAGTGAGAGAGCCACTGCCTTGTGATCAGTAGGACAAAACACACCCATGGGGCTTGTGGTGATAGGGCTCAGTGATAAGCCAGTCAGTCACCCATGGTGGGGATAGCCTGGAGCAAGGAACTGGACAGTGGTGGAACAAAGCCACCTTCCACAAGCTGTGTGTGGCTCTAATTTGGGCAAGCCAGGGAGGCTGACATTCAAAAAAACACAGGAGCACAGTGGTTGGGAAAAGCCTTTCAAGGTCTTCAGTCCAAGCTCCTGCTCAGAACAGCCCCAGTCAGAGCAGGCTGCTCAATGCCTTGTTGAGTCATGTTTGGATACCCTCAAGGACAGAAATTCTGCAGCATTCCTGGTTCCCTGTTCCATATCTGAACACACTCAGGGTGTAAATTTTTCTCTTTTTCCTGGCTGGGATTTTTCCATCTGCCATCTGGTTCTATATATCTCCCATGTTGCAGTTATTTTACATATGGAATTTGCAAATGAATTTATGAAACAAGAAACGTAAAGGTGTCTAAGCATTCCCATAGTCATTACTGTAACTACAGAATTCATGAGTTAATTATATTTGTCTTCTAAAAAGTCTGAGAGTTGTGCTTCATATGCATTAGATGATTTTAGTTTGAGTTCATTGACAACCAAAATGTAAGCATGCAAGTCAGAGTGCTTAAAAATACTTTGCCTTGATGGCATAAATACATGTTTAAATTAAAACAAAACATCCCAGCTAGCATGTCAGTCTACCTAATTAATCTTTACCATTTCTGCCAGGGCTTGTATGCTTTGCAGTGTGCCAGTCGTATATGCAACTATCTTTTCAATTAGTTAGTAGAGTCATCAATGGCAGTAAATTTTTTCTGTTGTTCAAGATCACATGAATTTCTCAAATTGTTTCTATTTTGGTTTCTGTTCATGGATGCTAAGGATAGAAATACTGATATGGATGGAGACTTGAACTTCTCTTGTCCCAAAACTTTTTGAATAATTATAACCTTTCTCATATCATAATATTCTGAAACTTAATATTAAGTCTTCATGTGTTTTATACCATGAGGTATAGCAAGTATGAAACATGTTTTTAAAATACATTATATTTAGCTTGCTATTGGATTTATGTATTTAAAAAACAGGGATTCAGAACTGGGAATTATTCTCTTCTTGCAGGGATGATTTCAGGGAACTATCTTGAATCTCCATAGTACTTGCCTTAAAAGAAATTTGACATCTGTGACAATATTTTATTTCCATCAAAATAATAACTTAATTACTTCCTTGTGTTTGCATTTAATTGAAAGTAATTTAAATTATTAGTGGTGGCTTTATTTAGTCATTGTAAGTCACAGGAAGAAATTAGTCAATAACTCACTTTAACTGGGTGTACTCTTATCGCACTCATTGAATTGTATTTGCTGAATCTGAGCCTAGTTTAACCTAAGTTTGCAACTCCAATTTGAAAGGTCAACACATTGGCTGATTTTAAATACTCTTTCTTTCTAGATGTGGCAACATGTCAGCACAGCAGAGAAAAAATTGTCTGTCCCATATAACAGCTAGAAGGGGTTTAATAAATATCGGCTTATTTAAAGTGCTTTTACTCTTAGGTCACTATAAACTGCTCGTATTTTGAGTTTTGCATACCCCACACTTAATTTTGCAGAGATCTTGATTTAATATTTATTTATCTGTCATTTCACACCTTGCTCCTGGGGCAGTCAAACAATAAAACAAACTCAGCTATTTTAAAGTAAGTATATCATACCTAAAAATTAGAAGTAATCCAATTTCCCAGAGATATTTAGAGACATTGGAAATTAATATTGAGAGACTGTCTAAAATATTTGCTGATATGTTCCTAAATTTGTTACTCCTCCCAAGATGATCCATTGAACTGAGCAGACAGCTTGTCAACACAATAATTAATAAAGAAAACAGAGCAGTAGACAAACACAAATTGTTGTGCAAAGGTATTTCAAAGGCATTTATGAGGTGCATTTAAATGATTAGCAACATAAAAAAGTAAATGCTCAGTTGCAGTGAACTCATGGGTGAGAGATTGTGGAGACTTGTTGAGAGCTCCCACAGGTGGATCTAAAAATTCCAGCTTCTGTGGCTCACAGAGTTGGTGTCAGACTTAGTACATCTTAACTTTTGGAAAGTACCTCATGGAAGGGTCAAAAAGGCAATGGAGGGAGTGCCTTAACCACTGACCACATCTTTGTTATTCTACAAGAGCATTTTCTGGCATAATTCAGAGCAGAGATTTTTGGTTGTCATACTAATTCTGTGGCTGTGATGGCACGCAGTTTACAGAGTATGCATGAGGAAGACTTTACCCTCAGTCTATTTGTTAGAAGAGATTTATTTCTGTCTTTAGAATGTTGTGCAGAAGTATCCAGACAGAATCAAAGATGTTATCCACTTTTGTACAACTTTTAAAAACAGAAGGAGGTCCCAACTAAAGCATTTAGCTTTAATAATGAAACTGTGAACTCATGTCATTGACTGAAAGGTAAAATGAGCATTGTAAGGATGTCAGCTAATACTTCAAACATTCAACCTAAGAAATTCAGAGATAAGGCTACCCTGAAAAGCCGGTAATAACCAGAGGAAAAAAACAAATGAAATAAACTCAGAAGGCAGTCTTAAGAGGTAGCCTTAACAGGTTTTAGAAAACCTTATCTCTTTCCCTCAATGGCAACACAAAGACGAAGAAAGAAGCAGAAATCAGACAAAATTATATTTGAACACATCTGTGGGCAAAACCCAATATCTAGGTTCAAATTATAATCACAGAAGGATTTCAGTTTAACTATATTTATGTGTCTATGACTTAACGTAGAAAAAAATAAAAGGGAGAAAGATTGTAAGAAAGAAATTGTAAGAAAGAAAGATTGTAAGGTCTAGATTCTTTGTATAATGAGGATTGAAGTCTCCATGAACAGAAAATCTCTTCAAAACTTGTCCTGCTGAAGCATTTTCAGAGAATCACAGAATCATTATTATTGGAAGGGACCTCTGGAGATCATCCAGTCAAACTCCCATGCCAAGGCAGAATCTCCCAGAACAGGTTACACAAGAATGTGTCCAGGTGGGTTTTAAATGTCTCCAGACAGGGAGATTCCATGACCTCCCTGGGCAGCCTGTTCCAATGTTCTGCCATCCTCAGTGTAAAGAATTTCTTCCTCACACTGAGACGGAACATCTTGTGAATAAGTTTGTGGTCATTGCTCCTCATTCTGTCATGGGGAGACACTCAAAAGAGTCTGGCACCATCCTCTTGGCACTTGCTTTTGAGATATTTCTATGCATTGATGAGATCCCCTGTATCTTCTCTTCCTTATACAGACCCAGCTCCCACAGTCTCTCCTCCTAAGACAGATGTTCAAGAGCCCAAATCATCTTTGTGGCCACCACTGGGCCCTCTCCAGTAGCTCCTTGTCTTGTACTCAGGAGCCCAGAGCTGGACACAATACTCCAGATGTGGCCTCACCAGGGCCGAGTAAAGAGGGAGGATCACCTCCCTCGACCTGATGATTACACTCTTTTTAGTGCAGCCAGACTGGAGAATCCTTGTTGCCTTTGAAACCAGGATTAAATCAGGGTCTGGTCCAAATAAAATAAAATTGCCAAGAATTGACAGGAAGTTTCAGATGGAGGTCCTTAAAAGGTATTGTAAGTAGTAACTAGTAGAGTCCATGACCTCAGGATTAGTTTGGCTGCAGAATTCAGTTGAAATATTATGGTTAAAATAAAGGTGGAAGTATTTCCAAGTCATTACTCCTTGCTTTTGGAGGGAAATAATATGCCTTTTTTTTTTGTGTGTAGAGTTTAATGACCTGCCATCTCAACTTTTTTGTTGGAGGAATAAGAACCTCCCAGGTTTTTCTTTTCCATCCATGATTTCCTTTGTTTCTGGGGTGGTGAAATTATGGACCTTTCTGGAGTATTCTTTAAAGTTACAGAAATATATTTCATTGATGAGTACACTTGTCAGGGGGGTAGCAGTATGTATCATGTGCATGTCAATGGGGGAGTTTCTTTTTTAAGAAATAACCTTTTATTTCATAACAGAATGGTATAACCCTCCTCACTCTGAGCCTTGTACTCCAAGTTGAGACTTCTGATTTAGCTTTATTTTCTCTGTTTGGTTTTTCCAGCCTACACTTCAAATTATGTCTAGAATAACATGGAAACTGCAAGTGCTCAAAGCTTATATGCCAGCTTCACTTAAAGGTCATGAAAATTATCTCATTAAAATTCAGAAGGCTCATGCATTCTACAATTAAAAAAGACAAAGAGGAAAACTTCCCATTTTCTGGGTTGTTTGCTTTTTCTCAAACCAATTTTAAGAGGTTACAGCTCTCTCACCTTTTGTACTTGAACAGGTGATTGACTTTAACTCAGCAGGTGCTTGAATGAGCTCAACAGTCATTTCTGTGGTGAAAGCCTTCTTGGCCTAGCCTAGAAGATTGGGTCAGGAAGAAGGAGCATTATTTGGGTAGTCCTCTTCAAGTGTATAAAATTCTTATGCCACTCTTCCATCACGTCAGTTCTGTAATTCTTGAAATCTGTGTTTCCAAAGTCTATCAAAAATACAGAACTCTTCAAAGATCCTTTATCCTCTTATTCAATTTTTGATTATCCAAAAAAAAAAAACCTGAGCAAGTTGTCTAAGATATATGAAAGAAAAAAACCCCAAGCATGTTGTACCCAAAGTTCAAATGTTCACTGTAATGTAGTGAGAATGTTAAAAGTAAACCTTCTTTCTGTTCTTGACTACCTTGTCATACCTGCCCTCCCATTCCCACTTTTCAGTCCAGCTTAATAAGCAGACCTAAGGTCACCACATCCCTGTACAATTTCTAATTGGCATCTCCTTTTGATTTCACTACTTAAAAAAATAAATAAATAAAAAGCACATTGATTGACTGAAACATGAAAAGATGGCAACTTAACTGAGAGTCCCCCTTGAGCTGTGCTCTCTGGTATGGCTTCAGTGTAAAGTACCTGGAAATCCTGCATGACCCTTCAGCAGCTCTCCTGTGATACAAAGGAACGGTGTAAGGTAATCTATCAATGAGTGGCATCGGAAGAACCTTGGCTTTAAAAGATACTTAGTTACCACTATGAATCTTCAGAGTTTGTAAAAATATTTTATGCTTTATACATTCCTAGTGAATATTTTAAGCAAGAAATATTACTGGAAATTTTCAGGAGAAAGTGTGATAAAATAAGAATGCCATCTTGTCAGTTTTAGGTAAACTGATGAGGTAAACTGATTAGAATTGTCCCCAAACCTCAGGAAATATTAACTTGGAAAATGTAAAGTTCTGTTTCAACAATAAATCCTACAATGTGGAAATGCAGTTTTGGAAGTTAAATATCTTTGAAAATCAGCTTGGTCTAATTTGAAGTGCCAAACCGTAAAGTAGTCCAACAATAATGTAATACTGTATAAATCATATAATAACCATATGTAAATGTAAGTGAAAAAGCAATATGGATTTCAGTGGTAGTCATACTACTTGTGCAATGTACACTCAATTGTCATACTCTTTTCTCATAGGACTTGTAATAAGTCTCTGTCACAGTGACTCTAATTTGCCTCATACTCCAAAACTATGAATACAAAATTACCATTGGACATAATAAATCATACTGCAAATACATTGATAAATTTTAAATGCCAATTCAAGTACTCTTTTATGATGATATATTTTCTATTTTGCTTATTCCATGCAAGGTTTCAAATGTAAAAATTGGTGGTATTATACTATGGTATATAAATATTCTGATCAGTCATTATAAATTCTAATCCTTTAGAAACTATTCATTGTAAAATTCCCATGCAAAAAAAAAAATGAATCAATAATGTTGCCAGCTGTTCCATTTTTAAAATATCTTTGTTATTGAGACTTCAAATTCAGCCTGTGGTATTTCAAGTGCTCAGGATTTTTTGAAAAATCTTCCCATTTTGCACCCTTCAAAAATGTAAAATATATTAAATTAAAATGAGAAAGCACAGTCAAAATAGGACTAAAGGTGGTAATGATTTTAAATGGTTTTGATTGCTTTTAGAGCTATCAGCTATTGTACTAAGTTAGTTTCCTCTAGTTACTGTGGTAGAAAGGGTCACAAAGGAACAGCTCAACAAAGGAAGAAGTGTTGCCTTTCAAGTTCTTACCTGGAGAGAGAGGATAAGAGAGAAAAAAAATTTATTGAGAGAAATTGATGATACAAAATATGCTTTTTGGTTTTTCTGCTTAACTTCAGCAACAAAGAGCTTTCTGAAATTCAGAAAAGCAAATTAAATATATTTAAATTTATTATTTGTTTATAACATTATTTCCAGCTCAATTTACACAACATATGATAAGTCAATGTCAGGATTTACTTGAGACAATTTCCAGTTGTTAGAATCAAAATGTAATACAATATTTTCTAAGCTTACTTCTTGTCTAAAGTGCTGTCAGTAAAATTGAGCATTTGAGAGGCCATACCATCTTCTACTAGTCTGGACTCTTCATATAACTCAAAAGGTGATATTTTTCTATGAAAACTCAATGTAGTGTTTAAATGGTACTAAATATTTTCCCCAGCATTTTTTTAAAATAAAATATTGAGAGCCTCTTTAGGGTAGTCCTCTCATGGACACAGATGAATACTTAAATCCTTTCAAATTTTACTGTTTAGAAAGTCTTATGAGAAGATTAAAAGATGTGAATTTGGATAGAAAGTTCTAGATAGTATATAAAGCCTAACTTAAGAAAAGAATGTGGGGAAAAGGAGAGATTACCATTTACTTTCATTTTATTTTTGCAGCATTAAAGGGTTGAAAGAGGTGATTTCTAAAGCCTTTCCACCAATAGCAATATCTTAACTGCAATTTGTAAAATGGAGAAACAACCAGCCCATGCATTAAGCAGAAAATACCAAAAATACCCACCCCCCAAAAATAAATTAAGTACTGCTTTTCAATTAGCACAGTTCTGCCTATCATGAAAAATTCTTTTCTTTTAGAATTAAGGAAAAGCTGTTTACAAGCCCAGACAGAAGATGTACTCTTGTGTAACAAAGAAATTATTACATTAAGACCAATGTAAAACACCTTTGCGTATTACAATTTTCTTTTTTTTTTTGCCATGTAGTAGGAGCCTTGAGAACAGTTACCAAAAAAAAAAGGCAAACAAATAAAAAAGAAGTTGGGCGTTAGAAAGGATGAGTGGATTTTAAAGGAACATTTCACTAGCTGTCAGTGTTTATTCCTCCAAACAGAAATTCAACATAAATAATCTTGCAAAAAAATAACTTTTGTGTAGATACAGTCAGTAATAAATGACAATAACATTATTATTCTTTAACTGTACTTGGTTTCAGACTTATCAAATATTAAGACCAAAAATACTGCAGAAGAAGAAATCTGAGTGGAAGATTTTAGAAATTGGAATGGCTGGGAGAAGTAAAAGACTCCAAACCACAAACCAATGTCAGTAAACTTCTGAGATTTAATCTTCTGACAGATTAAGGTAAGAAGAAAGTTTTTATGAAGAGACATGTTTTATTTTATGGTCAGTTTTCTGGAGTGTAGATGTAGGAAGCATTTTTGTTAAGTTCAGGAAATAAAGGAAGTCTTCATTTTTGAGGTGTCTCCTGATGACATGCAGTTGTATGTAAATCTCTTCTGAAGTTACAAGCTTTTCCACAGAAGCTGTTAAGTGAGTTTGCCATAATATTATGGAAAATAAACTAATGGAAACTCATAGGCAATGCTTTCAAGAAATTTTTGACCACAGAAATGGAAAAGTTTTATAACCGAGATAAAAATGCAGTCAAGCCTGAAGTCTAAGGCTATTTTTTTTTTTTTTTAATGTTGACCACTGGACAGGAAAGTTGGGGAGCTCTTCTTCAAAAGAGAAAATTTTTTTCTACCTCCCTGATTTGCTTTTGTGTCTAGTGTTACAACTCTTAGTAAAGTGATTTAAAAAAAACAGGTTATTATGGAAATTACAGATTATTATAGAGTACTTATTTCATCTCTTTGTCTTCTAAAGAAAGTAATTTTTTTATATTTTTTTGCTACAATTTTTCATAGGCTTATAAAAAACATGAAAAAGCCTAATAATTATGTAAATACAGCAGTACACAATTCAGCCTGTGTGAAGCAGCTACAGTGATGACCTCAATTAAAAATATCTCTTCAGGATAACAATAATATTTCAGTATTGGGTTGGACTATATGATCTCAAGTAATCACTTCCAATCTCAACAATTCTGTAAGACTGTGATTCAATTTTCCAGCTGTTTTTTTTTTTTGCTTTTTGTTTGGGTTTTTGTTTTGTTTTGAGTTTTTTGGGGGTGGGGGGTTATTGGTTTTTTGTTTGTTTGTTTGTTTGAGGGTTTTTTGTTTGTTTGTTTTTTGGGTTTTTTTGTTTGTTTGCCACGCCCAAACCATGCTTGATTCAGATAGTGAAAATTTGTTCCTCCATTTTTGGAAAAAATTGAAAAAAAAAGTGATTTTATATAAACCTGGCAAATGCCATAAATCGAAATTATGCTCCCAACTATCATTGTAATTTTTTTTAATGAGTTTTCACATCTATTGCTGACTGACAAGAAATATGATTCAATCATCATTACATGGAATATGTTTTAACCATATTGGCCCTCATGAACTATTCCAATGCAGTTGCATACAAATTGCTTATTTTGCAAAATGTGCTGCAAAACACTAATGAATATGCTTTGAGATATTTGCATGAATAACTACAGCTAAACTAATCTTATTAATTAGCACAGTCCATTTTGTATATGTACTGTCCCTGCATCTCTTATGCTTTGTGTTTAGTTATCAGTCAGTTTGCATGCATCAGTTATTTTTTTATTGGACAGCAAACAGTTTAGTTGAAAGCTTTTGTCTTTTCATAGGCAATAAGAAATGCAATTTGGCTTTTGGATATTAAATATGAAATAATGAATATGTATGAATTTATTTATTAACAGGTACGGTTTATGGTAGTGGAAGGTCAATGTCAACCTAGCCAGTTTAATTATTCAGACTTTGAATTTAATTATACTTCTAGGTCTTCAAGTTAAGATGCCTCAAATGTTCCAAAACATTAGAAATCCTAAGGAGAAAAGGTGTTTTCCCCTTGTAGGATACCATGGAAGCATTTGTTGTATACAGTATATTTCATACATCATTTCTCAAAATAAGTCTGTGCATACCTTCATTAATAACATATGCAAAATATTCTTAGAGAATATTATTCAGTGATGTACTCTGCCCAAAACTGTTTGTTTGTCCTTGTTGTGGATTTCAAAGAAAAAACATGAGATTTAGTAGAAAAAGTAACCAATTGAATATTTGTTATCTTTTTTTGGCAGCTGTCTGTCTCTCACAAGGGATCCCCAATGTACTGTCAAGCTTACAATTGCTTCATAGGCTACGGTACATTAAATCTGAAAACCTTTTTTGCTGTTTTTCCCTTAATGACAGATAAATAGCAATTAGGTTAAGCTGAATTCAAATAGGATTCTGCTTGGATTTGTCATCCAAAAAATCAATATTTCATTTGATGAAGTTGTTTAGCCAGCCTAGTAAAATGAAAATATCAGGAAAATCCATGCTTCACTTTTAGTTCCTATCCTTCGGTTATGATCAAATAAATTATCCTTGTTATTTTCATTTTGAATAGAAACAGTAATCACAAAAGCTGAATGAGCCATTTCAGGCTAAAGGACAGCAGGATATAAAACAGAGCAAAAGAGAGAGTCCTGTGTCTGAGAGCACTCTCTTTACTCACTTCAAACTTTTAATAATTCTAAAAGATTGAGCCACACCATTCTGTTGTTACTATGACATTCACTCTGTAAACTTCTGTACTCAGAGGAAAACTCTCCTGTGCATAGGGCAAGTAATCCTCTTACTAGCTAACCAGAAAAAAAGTAAAACCAAGGAAATGTATGGTTTTCCCTGTGCAAAGACATTCACTATGAAGTCAGATGTTGTAGCATGTCAATTATTTTCTACCACTTTGCATTAAAAAGCGTAAACTGAAAACTCATTTTCTACAAACTCTTCTTCAGGGCTGAATATGTCCACAACATTAGAGCTTAAATGTTATCTTTCTTCTGAGGAAAAGAACAGTAGTGTTCAGTTAGTGTTTCATTACTATCCTAATGACATATATTTTATGGGATGAATCAGGGTAAGGCAATCATATTCATTTGACATAGCTCATCAAACTTTTCAAGCATTAGTACTTATTCACAGTTGTAACTGGTTAAATAGTATATAAAATGAGCCAGAATGTGAGAAGTCACAAAACAAATTTAATTTCCCCTTCCCCTTCCCTTTAAGTTTCAAACTTTTTTTAAAATTATAATATTCTATCCAGTCTTAACAGATTAAAACAATAAACTGCAATCTTCTAAAATGCTCAAAATGCCTGTCCCCAGTTTCCAGTCCTCCTGAATTTCTTCTACCTGCTGCATTTGCATTTATTAGGCACCACAGTCTAAACTGGAGAGCTCCTCCAAAACATGTGTTCTCAGAGATATTAGCGAAACTGAGAGTGTGTGGGAAGAGGGCAGAGTGTTTAATAATGCAGTCCCACAGTCCTTTTGACTCTCTGTGGGAGGTGCTTATGGAAGTAGCCAAAAAAGCCTCTGCAGCTATAGATGATTTTCCCCCCTTTTGAATAATTTTGACAGATAGCAAAAAGGTGTCATCTCTGCTTGCAGGGGGTGCATAACATTTAGTGGATATACAGCCTAAGGTAGTAAGAGCTGCTAATCTGCTTTATTTCCATTGCAAATTTCATGTAACAGTGTGGAAATGTCACATCAGACACCCTCTCTTTCAAATGCCGCTGTTCTTTAATATAATTGTTATCTTTATATTTCCATTGTGGAAACCTTGGTGTTTAGAAACCGAGGGTCAACTACTCAGTTTGGGATAAATTATCAGGACTCTTGGAGTTAGGGCAGCTTACACCAGCTGAGATCTGCCCTGAAGACTGTTAAAAAAAAGAATCTGATAAATAAGCTTTGTAAGAAGACTGTTATTTGACCTTTATCATAGCAAAATATTAGTAATTCACATCATGGTTGTCTGTGACCCTTCCAATCAAGGAGGCATTTGATATTTTAGAGGCAATTTAGGGCTAATGTAAGGCAAAAAGTTGCATAACAAAAATACTAAAAGATATTTCCTCTTAGCAGAGGTATTCTCCTCTCTACAGCCTTCACAAAAATGGGAGATAATTGCATGGAGGGATTTGGTACCATAAGATTCTTATCTTTGTTGACATTTTTTGCCCTTAAAAAAAGATAGGAAAAAAGATGATGATAAAAATATCTCATAGAATGCTGAAAGATTTCTTGTGGGAAATCAAATGGTACAATGTATATTGTGTGGTTCTGTGGGGATAGGGAGGAGCTGGTTATACTATCTAAAATGGAAGCTGAGAACATGATTACAGAAGATGGAAAGAAAAAAAAAGGAAAGGGAATTTACTTTCCTTCCGAAGGAGAGAAGGTTAAAATTGGTGTCTAAGTTAAAGATTTAAGTTCTCCTTCTGTCTGATTTTGTGATAATGGCCACTAAGAAGAAGGCAAAAATGTTTAACTAAATTCTCTCACACTCTGCTGTGGATTTGGGACACTGAACGGTCATTTCCACAGCTCATGTTTGAGTTTGAATACAAGCAAAGGTAGATAATATGTCCTTCTGAAAGCCTTAGGGGATTTTGTCTTGAGGAAAAAGAAAGGCTAAACAACTCTTGTTTTAGAATGATAGAGCAATGTCTGTCTGGGAGCTCATTCTTTTTCTCCTATTCCTGTCTGCAGAACTGTAAAACCCACCTGTAGATATCTAAACCTTAATTTTAATCTCAGACATGCAGGTATGCCAGAATACAAGCAGCTGGTTGAGAAATCCTGCTTGGCCCATGCAGTCATTAATTTTGGTGCTCATGTGTACATGATTAAAATAGAGCTCTCAAATCATCAAATCTGCAGCATTTGCAAAAACAAATTCTGAGACTGGGGAAACATATACATCATATTTCAGTAATACTACCTGAAAGATAATTAATATTCTATGTCACAGATTTCTAGGTAAATTCAAGCGGTAAATTGCATAAATTAACGTTCATATTTATCAGCTGTGGATCTGCTGACTAAAATATAGAATAGATAACTTTTATTGTCTTGTATAAATTTCTGCAAGATTAGGCCTTAGACATCAAAATTTTCTGAGTTTCTTCTTACTCTTTCTGCAGCAGCTACAATACATACATTGCTAGGTAGGGAAATCTTAATTTAATTTAATTTAATTAGGTCAGTTATCCTGACACCTAAGCTATTACAAAACAGGCAATTTTCACTGTGTGTAGGGAACAATTAGTAGGAAATATTTAAATACCCGTATAACTTCATTATAAAGCCTTCTAGCAAGAGCTGAGTAGTGTCTAAATTATAGGTACCTCATTTAAATTACTCAGCCCTCAATAAAAATACACTTTTATTTGCTAAGTAGTTGAATATTCCTTCTGAGCTACAGCCTTACTGATGTATGTTTTTTATTCATTAATAAAACAACAATCATTTAGGTTGCTTTCTTTTGTTGGAAAATATAGAGAACACAGAAAGTGAAGAGAAAGCACATGGAGAAAACACACTTTAAAGAACTGTGTGAGTAAATTGAAGAACAACTAATCAAGTATTTGTGGTGTCTAAATAATTGACAAAATAATAGATGTTTTGTCTTGCGCCCTGGTGTTAATCAGTCAATGTTCTCTCCATTTTAGAAGTTTGTGCAAACTGTGATGACTTTCTACTCTTTTGTTCACCTCATTACTTCAATAAAATGAGAAGCAGGGTGAAAAGAATACATAAATATTTTTATAGGGAAAAAACCTCCAGCTCACCTGTGTGTACCTATACCATTTCAGAAATGTGTTGCAAGTGTAAAACAGGAACTCGTTAAAAACTCATTATCTGGAAACCACTTACTTGAAAAAACCTGAGCGTCTTGCTCAATGTGCATCAAAATTCTGTAAGAAATGAGTCCTGGATGACAGAGGTGGTCCCCCTATCTGTCCATGTGCATGGCTTACTGGTTACTTGCCTAAGTTTAAACACTTACTCACTGTCCCTAATTTAATCATACTTGGTAACTGATGCAACAAGAAATACTTTCAGCTGAATATTTCAAATCACAAAATCATTACCTATTCCTTTTTTCCTTTCCTCCCCACCATTTTTAATTAGTATACTAAAGAGGATTAGTCTCTTGATAAGAACTGAATTTAATTGCTTAAAGGTAGGTAACATGACTTTTGATCCTTGTTCATGAAGACCTGTAGCCCATAGGAAGGACTCACACTGGAGAAGTTCGTGGAGAACTGTTTCCTGTGGGAGGGACCCCCCACGGGAGGAGGGGAAAGACTTTTCTCCCAGCACAGGGCAGAAGCAACGTATAATGAACCATAGCCCCTATTCCCATCTTCCTGCATGGCTACAAAGTGGGAGGTAAAAGCCAGGAAGGACGGAGGGGTGAGGCAAAGGTGTTTTTATGATTTATTTTACTTCTTTATCGTACTCTGATCTTGTGGTAATAAAATCAATTTATATCTCTAATTCGAGCCGATTTTGCCAGTGAGGCCATTTGATGAGTGATGTCTCCCGGTCCTTATCTCAGCTTTTGTTGTGTTTTCTTTCCCCTGTGAAGCTGAGAAGGAGTATTAGAGAGCAATAGCCAGGGTCAACCCACTACATTGCATATATCTGCATGTCTGTGTATCTATATTTGTCTTTGAAAGACACTGTAGAGCAGGAGAGCTGCTTCGCTTTCCACATGATGAACAACTTTAAATGCATCAGTTCTGCTGTTGCAATTCAAGTTTCAAAATGCCTATTATTACAAAGACCATCAAAATCCAGCAAATTTAATGCATGGATTTAAAAACATTATTAATTTAAAATCCCCACTGTGCATTAGATGCAAATGTTGCAGGGAAATAGTTAAAATCAAATCCATGGAAGCTGATAGTTGAAACAGATAAAGCATATATTTCAGTATATATTTACATTCATATCCCTGGTGATGTGATGTGGGCTTTACAGTTGCTTTAGACAAATGCAAATGTATTGGAGAACCAAAACTTTCTGGGGTACTTAAGGTATGTAAAAGCTTTTTGTTTATGAACCAGAAACTAGCAGTTTCCCTTTAGGAAAGGTCTGGACACTTGATCAAATTATCTTTCCATTCTAAAACCTAGCAGTAATTAATGCTGACTGGGTAAAAAAAACAAACTACAGTACATAAAAAATATACACGTTTTATATCCTGGAAAGATAATGCCAAGCCCATTGCATAAATAATGCAAATTAAGATGACTGCCGTATTTTCAGAAAACATACGCATAACTAGAAAATTTTAAAACTCTGTTAAACTGAAAAGTAGCTGCAAGCCAAAGAGTTTTAGTGCAAGTTTTAATTATGAAAATCTTTATAGATCTCTATAAATGGCCTTTGTTGCTGGTTAGCATCCAGTCTGGGTTCAAGCCAAAGCTGAAATAAAGAAATAACAAATGAAAATCTAATTTACAAGAACAATGTTGCCACTGTAAATTCAAGAATGTTGAAATTAGAAGTGTCAGAATTAGTGTGACCATGAAGTTATTAGGTTTCCTCTTTATTACAATTATTATGAAGGTATTTTGCCATTGACATTCTTGTGTCTAATGCACAAATCATGTGGAGGTAAAGAGAGAATCAATAAAGCTGAAACACCCATAAGATGAGAATAACATGTGCCAGCATTTCCCTGAAACAAGTAAATTTCCCTGAATCTAGTCTTTCTGCTTCGCCCAGTACCCTCTACCAGGAGAATTTAGTGCCTGCTTTTCCACGCACATCATCTTATCTGACTTTGCCCTGACTTTTGAGCTTCACTTTTCCTTATCTCTCGATCTGCCTTTCCCGATCCTAACTGTCTCCAACGAAGTTATTATCCTTTCTATTTGTTCTAAGATTTGCCAGTCAAGCCTGGTTCTTCCTCTATTATTTCTCTTTTTTCTTCTGAGTTGCAGTTCTCTGCTGCAAGCTTGTTACCAGTTCTTGCCGAGGCAATATAGATCTCCCATTCCTGAGTTCTAATCCTGGATCTCCATTGTCCTGGTATCAATATGTTCTTCTATCTAGTTTCACTTATAAACTAGTGTCCTAACCTTCTGTCTTTTCCCACCTTTGTTCAAATATAAGCTTTTTAGACAGATTTTAAATCTTATGACTGAAATTATCGCATGGAAGCTCATTGATGCCAGTTAAGAATATGGGCATATTATAGGGAAATTGCTTGTGGTATCTACTATGGAGGTTTCCTGACACTTTCACCTAACAGATCATCTTTTCAGTGGTTTGTAACTTTGCAAAACTTTAAAGTATGAATTTTTCCAAGCTGTGTGTCTGCCTCAGGCTATACTTAGCTAGTTTCACTTAGAACAATACAGTTTTTTCCAGGAACAAGGCTGTGCAAAATGCAGCAAATGTTAAGACAGAAAAAATTGCAATGTTGAGGAGAAAATTTTCATCAATGTTTCACCTACTGTTGTCATGACCACCCCGTGAAAATCCACAAAGAAATTAATTACTCTTTCTTTAGAGAAGGTTACGCACTAGCAGTGGCAGACATCTCATGCAAAAATGAGTGTGATGAGGTAATTAAAAGTTTCCTCATAATGCAGATGCAGAGGGCAGAATTACAGCTGTACCAGAAACCATAGTTTAGCCTCAATTTTCTGACTATTCACAACCTAATAATGCTCTTTTAGGATCATGGCATGTCCACTATGTAAAGTAGTAGGTTTAGCAAAAATATGTGCATAATAATTGCTCTTTATTTTCTCTATTTCAAGAATTTAATTTGTCATCTCTACCTTAAAACAGCAGAGATGGAAATCGGAATCAGGTACGAAATTGAAAGGCTCTTTTCTTAAGAACTTTCAGTTTTGCCATTTACCTTTAAAATAACCTTTCATGCTCGGTACTCTTCCAAATTAAATTATATTTTAGACTATATTAGCTGAGGTTGTTTTATTCTCCATATTATCATTATCTTTGCTGAATAAATATGATTTCTTTCCAAAAATAACATGTTTGATGTAGGTGTGGATCACTGACAAAAATACTATCCCTCTCCCAGTTTGTCAGGTGGAGATCAGCTTCTGAACTTGTCTTGACTTTTTACTATGGTGAAATAATTGAAAAAAAAGCTTATGTTTGTCTTGTATAAAGGTGTGATCAGAATACTTGAATATATTCAACACTTAAATATAATATACTGCTAGAATTAATAGGCTCAACTAAAAATTAAGCATTGTTCCTCAGAAACAGATTAGTATTCACTAACTGCTGTTTCATGATTATGTGTACATTGACATGGGGGTATGTAAGTTAGCTCCAGCAGTGAGCTCGAGTTCTTCAATATTATAACCTCACTTTTTTTCGTTGCTTGCCTTTCTAAGTGATCACTGTTTAAAATGTATTATATCACAGATTCTTAAAGGTTTATCAGAGATTAAATTGAATTATGCACCTAAGCCCTATTAAAACTCAGAAAGAGTTAAGTGGCTAATTCTCTGTCAATTTTAAGGACTAGTGGATAACATTTATGTAAGCCAATTCCATCACTTATTTGGGTCAAAAATTAATTTTTATTTGAATTCACAGAATCACAGAATAAACTGAGTTGGAGGGAACCCACAAAGATCATCAAATCCAACTCCCAGCCCTGCACAGAGCACCATCCCCAAGAGTCACACCATAAGTCTGAGACCATTGTCAAAATGCTTCTTGAGCTCTGCCAGGTTGGTGCTGTGACCGCTTCTCTGGGGAGCTGTTCCAGTGCCCAAGCACCCTATGGGGGAAGAACCTTTTCCTGATATCCAACCTAAACCTCTCCTGACACAAATCCCCCATTCCCCCACGTTCTCCCTCCACAGAGATGAGACCAGTGCCTTCATGAGGAAGTTGTAGATTGCCATGAGGTTTCCCCTCATTCTGAACAGACCAAGTGACCTCAGCTACTCCTCATTTGGTTTCCCCTCAAGGCTCTTCAACATCTTACTTGCCCTCCTTTGGACACTCGGTAATAGTTTAATGTCTTTTTTATGCTGTGGCACCCAAAGCTGCCCCCAGCACTCAAGGTGAGGCTGCCCCAGTGCAGAGCAGAGCAGGACAATCCCCTCCCTTGCCCTGCTGGCAATGCTGTGCCTGATGCCCCCAGGACAGGGTTGGCCCTCCTGGCTGCCAGGGCACTGCTGACTCATGGCCAACTTGCCAATGACCAGGACCCCCAAGTCCCTTTCCATGGCACTGCTCTCCAGCATCTCATTCCTCAGTCTGTCTGTACATCCAGGGCTGTCCCATGCCAGGGGCAGAATCCAGCACCTTCCCTTGATGAACTGTATAGGGTTGGTGACTGACTAGTCCTCTTATTTTTTGAGGTCTCTCTGAAGGGCCTTCCTGCCCTGGAGGCAGTCAACAGCTCCTCCCAGTTTTGTTTTGTCTGCAAATTGCTTAGTATGCCTTCCAGTCCTTTTTGTTTCCTGTTTGTTTTCAGTTTTCAGCTCCAGGAGAAATGAGTAACTGTATCTAACACTATGTCTCAGCTACAAAGATAAAGAACACTAGAAGAATCCAAGGATGTGTACTCACTGTGTATGGATTCCTCAGTCTCATGATGCTGTGCTTTAGATAATATCATTAATACCTTGCATTGATTTGTTTCTGTGTCATCTTTCTAGGAGGCATGTTTAGCAGAGCATTTGGTTTTGATTTTTAATTTGCCTGTATTTACACTCATATATGCTATATGTTCTGTATAAACACATGCTGGAAAGAAATTTTATATATGAATATTTTAATTGTGCATATATCTATATGATATATTAAGATATAATACTATAACATGTTGTATATGGAAGCAAACATTTAACAGACAATCTGGTTGGGTTGTGTCTCTAGTTTACATTAGAGACAGTACTTCACAGAAATTTACCTTGTAAATGCACTGTTGTCTGAGGTATTCCTGGCTTCCTCTGGGCCTGTCCCAACACTCCATATTGAACGTTCCCTTGTGTGAAAAAAGCAGTTCCCAGTGGACATATGTAATTCCATCAAAATTGGAGCCATTTCAGCAGACCGGTAACATTTTATGGATAATGTTAGAAGGACTCAACCTTACCAGTGATATTGCTTCCCAAGAAAATGAGAATTCCCAATGACATGGGGTCATATGCTCCAGCTTTATGGTACCTGTGCTTGAGTTGGTCATACATGTTTGGAAACATTTTGGGGGTTTATAAAGCTATATGTAAACCAATGACCACTCTGTGAAGTTATATCCTCTCCCAATTTAAAATCAATAGTATAATTAAGATACACTCCAAAATTTTCATCCTGCATATGTACCTTTCTTCATATGTTCAGTTGAGGTATGTGCTGAGCTTAAACACTAATGCTAGCAGTGCTCTTGGGCAGCTTAGAGAAAAATATTTACAGTACTGGGAAGGATGCACTGACATTCAGCGTGAAGCCTCAGATGATGTTCCTCCTGGAGATCAGCAGGCCTTTAGGTCACTATGAATTATAGTCTTTAAGAACTGGCACAGTGGTAGCCAAAATCCATGTGCTAAAGCCAACCATGTAACACAGAATGAGCTGTCAGCATCTTCTGAGCGAGACAGATCATGCACAAAGGGCAGTGTGCATATGAAGCAAAGGGCAAGAGAAATGGTGTGGTAAACAAGGATCCAACAGGCAAAGTGAGGAAGCCTCTGCCTCACCAATAGGTAGAGTTCAGCCACAGAGGGCAGGGCTCTTCCTTGAACATGACAAGAGGCTGAATAACAAAAGGAAAAGCACAAATCCTCAGACTCATCTGAGTTTTTAAAATGGTTTTGTGGGACTTTTTAATTGTTTTCTAGGAATAACGTAAGCCTTAATAAAACATATTCATGGAACTTTCTAGTTTTCCAGGATGCATATTGGAACACAGATTCTGGGAAAAAATTACAGTCCTGTCAGGGAATGGAGCTGTGCCACACAGCGTGATTTGTTCAAAAATAAAATTAATACAAATACAAGAGATGACTAATTAGCACTTGAACAATAATGACTAGTAATAATTTTCAAAAATACCTGTTCCTAATCATAATCTGATGACAATCTTCAGATTCAAAAGAGTACCTTTAAATGTCATTGACTAAATTCAGATAATGATAATGTACAATAAATAATCCTATAAACTGTTTGCAGACATTCCATGAATAGAAACAGAATTTTAAATTAGATCAGTAAATTATGTGTTCCACTGGTTCAGTCGTATTTATTATTCAGTTTAGTATGTTTAGTATGGATCATTATTAGCGTTTTTAAACTTTTTTCTAAGTTGGAAAGATTATTTTGTTGCCTTTACCATGACCTATGGGAATTTTAATATTTCTAGTAATGTGGTTAAAATTTTTTCTCAAAAAAAAATGGTAAAACCATTAAATCAATCTTTCTTCTCTTTCTTAGCATGTCCACCAACATGATCTATTTGAATTGAAATTAACATGGAAAATAATTTTCTAAGTTTGAGTAGTAATAACAATAACAGAATCTAATTATTTAATTACTGCACATGAATATCATCCAAGTTGAAATTATAGGGATTTTTATTGCCATAAAAATTGCTGCTTAGCCACTCATAATTGTTTTCTGGGATTGTTTTCAGTTATTTGTCTTATGGTTTGTTCCTGATTTCTAGGTAATAACAATCGGTGTTACTGGACTACAGGCATTTACTAAAGTTTCTTGTTGGCAGATTTTAGCACTCAAAGGCATTGAATAAACATTGTGAAAGAACTTGCAAAAACAGGACTAGTAGATATGTCTGTAACTGTGGCACTTGGTTCCCTTTAAAGACCCACCTGTTAAGAAAGTGGAAAAAAATGTCTGTAGGTTTTTTTTTTGTGTTGTGGGGTGCTGGGGAGTGCATGTGTGTGTTACTGAAAGACAAAGCCAGCAATTTCAAAACTCTTCCTCATGTAAGCAACCTGCTAGGGAGGCTTTAACAGGAATTTGACTACATCCAGTAAATATATGCTGAACCTCTTTAAATCCCATTGATTGAGGTTTTTTTAAGGATGGGACAAGTTTTATCAATAACGTGTGTATTTTGACATATTTGAGATAATTGATCGAGTACTTCCTTGGCAAACCATGATATTCACTAAATATATGTGCTGAAAGAGAAGGTGTTTCTAAATCCATCATAAAACAAAGAGAAAAACTGAAGAGGAGGATCAGAGGAGAGATACACAATCTGCAGAGCAAGTTATTTCATAGCTCACTACCTTTGTAATTTTTGGTGACCTCTGGTAATTATAAGTATTCTTTGTAAATTCGTAGATATATTTGGTCTGTTTTTTAAAATCTATTTGGTTCTTAGACTTATTTAATCACATTTCATAGAGTAATTTAACATAGCACAAAAAAAATCCATTTATATATCCACTCTTTTCTGGTTTTAAGTTTTGTTGAATATTCCTGCGGTTTTGTACTGCAGAAATGCAGAAGTGCTCAATTTATCCTCACTATACTGGATTTTTATGAATGTATGCATTCATCAAGTTTTATCTTCTGAATTTACAGTGCAGATCTCTTCATTTCTGTCAGATGAAATTCTTTCATGTCCCTAGTAATTTTTACACTTGCATCTGAATCTCTTAATTTTTTTTACTTTTCTTTTCTGTTGAAATAAATTGTGCTTTTAACAATGCTTACAATGTGCAAAATTCTCACCAGACTGTAAATTATAAGCTATCAGGTACTGCCATTTTGAAAACTGTCTTTGGAGATTTGTAAGAATACTGTACTACTTTCTTTTCAGTTTTTTGCCTTTTTTACTTTGAGTTCTTATTACTTGTCCTACACTGAATTTGAAAATTGGAAAACAAAGGCCCTGGAAAACTTGAAAAGCTCTTTAATTTTTGTTACTGCACACATGAATGGTTCATATAAAATCCTAAAAAGATGTTCCATGGCCTTTTTTTTCCCTTCTTTTAATCAAATGATAATGATTTCTATATGAGTGCAGTAGCTGATTGTTGTGACATATTCTTATATGTGAACTTATATATTAACTTGTTTTGTTTTGTTTTTTTAATTAATCTGCTTTTTTATTTAGGACGTATTACCTTTGCAAATTTATTCTTGAAAAAAGTAAGTCTGATGTATAAAAATTATCTTATCTGTTTGAGAAATCATCAAAGTCCATGGACAGTTCCGATCTCCCATGGATGCTAGTGGAATAAAAATGTCAAAGAGTGGGAATTATGTTAGTTGGAAAGCAGCCAAATGAAAAAGTAAGCTACCTTTTCTTGCCCATCATATGAGAATTAAAATTTAAAGAAAATGTGAATATTCAGATGTGTAGAAGGCATTAAAGCCATGAATAAAAATTTGATAACCAAGTGGAATGAATTGGTTGGTGAGAATAGATTTTGAAAACGTCTTGTAGAAAGTGCTAGGTGCAATTGTCAAACAGTTTAGTAACTGTGAAAAACGAAAGTTCACTCTCCTGTTGAAATTTAAAAAGTTTAATAAAAGACAATAGGGGACACCAAACAATAAAGCAAAGAAACAGTGCTGGGTGCTTGGCCCTGGGCCAAGAAGCATGCCTGCCATTGAGGGAGTCGTCTTAAATACTCTTTGTATTGCGTCAGCCTTATGTCTATTCATAAGCATTCATGCATATTCAAACTTTTCTCAAAACTATTTTGCATGTTCCAAGAACTATTTTGCATGGCTCCTCCTTGGTCCCGCCTTTTTAGAGCATGCGCTTTTTCGGCTGTGGTTTCTTCTAGTCTTGGTTATCGATTCCCAGTTTGGGCTTGGGTCCATAGTCCTTGCATCTGGTTATAGGCTGATAGTCAGGTATCAGTGGTAGGTCTTCTTTTTTGGGTGTTATCCAGTCAAGCAGGTAGTGTGGTTAGTAAAGGAAAGTTTTTCAAACTACTTTTATTAGTTTTTTACTGCTATATAAAAATCTAGTTCATAACAGAAATTAAAACATTGGTTATATACCTCTATCTTTATGACAAGATTACTTCTGTAAAAAGAATAAAACCATACATACAATGAATATCTACGAAAAGCCAACATTATATTAGTATGTATTTATCACAGTAACCCTCGAAAAAATTCCAAAGTCTTGATAGCTGCTGGTGAAAAAAGATTAGTCACTGAGAGCTGGTTGAACTGCAATAGCAGAATTAAATGTTGGAAATCACCTTTTTAGAAACACAAGAGGAAAATAACAATTAAATCCCAAAAATCTGTCTCATTCCTGCCTTTTGCCCTCAATAAACATTGTTCACATTGAAAGCTCCCAATAGATGTATATACACAAGTTGATTCTTTGCTTTGCCTATAACCAGGAATTTTTTTAATGTAAATTTCTGCTCTTGTCACAACACTAAATAAGTGGAATTTAGTGCTTCTGGTTTTTTTGCCAAATATCCTGTTTAGAAATCTGACAAACAGCATTTGTATTAATTGTTTATTCTGTGAAACCAGTAAAATTTCCTGAGTGTGTGTGATTTAAAAGAAGTTCTAACACATCCCCAGGATGTAGAGAGGTTCAGTCACTTTAGTGTATCTTTTTATTTTCTTATTCAACTTGTTAAGGTACCTAGGAATTTCAGACATAGCTCAGCACCATGTCATTACTGTTATCAACAAAAAAAATTCTTCTCCTAATAGACTGTGGTATAATATGAGAAGAAGGCATAGTTCTATTGGTGCCTAAAACAGGGCTTCCTAAAACAGAAGGATAGACAAAGCTAGGTGAATAAAAAGAGGATTAATTTATGAAAGGCCTTTAGGTCCATTTTGGGCAGACAAAGCCTATTCATTGGACTACACCCAAAATGGACAGCGAATCATGAGTTCTTCCCATTTTATAAGTTCTCTCTATTTACACATTGGGCCTCAATTCTCCACTTACACCTTCAGCTGATGATCCTGCTCCCCCTAATTCACTGTTTTTCACATATCTTGGGGCTCTGAGGCAGCAAAGTGCCCTTGGATTTTCCAACTGATAGGAATTGTTTTGTCTAAAATCCTGGGAACAGAGGTTTTTAGCACTCTATATCCATATCCATGTATAGCCCAGAGCTACCCACCAAAACTACAGACACGTGAAAAATAGAAACTAAAAATCCTTAAGGCATCACTATAAATAACTTTCATTTGCGTATGCCAAGCAGGTCTGCCAGAGGAAGTCATTGCATGTGCCAATGCTGTGCCACGTGCTCCAGGATGACCCTGCTTGAGCAGAATGGTTGGAGAAGATGACCCATTGTTGTCCCTTCCAAGCTTACCCATTCTGTGATTCCCTGCTTCCAGAAATGAGTTTCTGTCTCTGTGCTACCCCAGCCTATTGAATGGCAAGCATATTTGAATGGTTGTACAGTGACATGAATCAAGGAATTGGTTGAATTGAAAGGCAACCTAGCAGGGGAAAAATGTTCAAAGTTCAGCGCCAAGTTCTGTTTATTCTCCATAGGAGGCAAAATCAAATTAATCATAGTAAAGTGCAACTACACTTATTCCCAGCATGTTTCATGAACTTCTTCTTAAAGATCCTAGGATGAAGTTAATGATGTATTCAAATTATTCCATTTCTCATGGATTGTGCAGTTAGTGGGGG
>VZRM01000336.1:202903-222139 GCA_013397955.1 Grantiella picta | reverse complement strand
GGGGGGGGGAATGTCTGCTTTAAATTTCATTTCTGCAGTATTAGCTTTTTATTCTTGCCCTATTTACTATATACCTGGATACCAGATGATTTCCTTTCACATCCTTTCTCCTGTCTAGCATTTAAAGACTTGTATTTCCTCTCCTCTTTCCAGGTCTAAGCAGTCCAAATATGTTGATACTTTCCATTTTGCCTGCATTTTTTTCTAGCTTTTGAGTACTCGTCTTACAATTTTCCACGGAGGTTTTTCTTGGAAAAAAATGCCTAAAGCTGTACATGATTCCAGGTGATAACACACTGACATTGAGAAAAAGGTCAATAAAATCAGAGAGCAGAACAGGAAGTCTGTTTAATTTTAATTACTAAAGAGTAATCCTTTCTTTATTTTGTGTAAACCTCTTTGTTAGATGCAACTTCTTACCTCTTGTTTTCTTTCACTTTCTGGAAACTTTGATAGTTGCCTTTTATAATATATTATACTTTGTATTGAGAATCAAGCCAAATTAAATTTATAAAACTTAAGTGCTCATGTTGGAAAGCTTTCAGCTCCAAAATATGGATCCCAATCTGTCTCTTTACAATTATATGAAAATATATGATTCAGTAAATGCTCATTTCAAAGTGAAGTTGGAATAGAGGATAGTTGAAAAGCCATTGTTGTTTTGTTGGTAATGATATCAATGTACAGCACAGTAACCTGCTAGAAAAAATTTTACATTTTATTTTCCATTTTACCTGTCTTTCGTACCCATTTGTTTTCCATTATGCTATAAAGTGGTGTTAACGCAGCATAAAACTCTGTTAATGCAGCATAAAATGCTATTCTGAAATACAGTGCCTGAGATTCTGGAAACAAAATTAAAACCCAAACATCCCCTCTACAGCTGCCTTAAATTCAGCCATAAAATAATAATAATATGAAATTGTTGTTGAGATATTTCTTATAACCATTCCAATATTCTGTTTTTTGCACTTAAAAATGAATAAGCCAAGGTAAAATTCAGTTAGAGTAGTTTTGCTGGTGCATTTTTTCTATTTTTATATAATTTTCAAAACTGTTTTTTTAGATAACAGGCATTGAAAGTGTTAGGATTGAAATGGAAAACTGAACTGTTTTGTTACCTCAGTGTTCCAAGACTTAAAATAAGTCCAGACAAAACCTGGCATAAGTGCCTGAACATTACCATTAACTGTAGTATCTGAGCACTGTGCCAGACCCAAGTACACCAAAAATATGAGGAGAGCAGACTATTCTGAAAATGTGCACAGTGCAGCTCAGGAAGTAGGGATTTGTCTCTGTAAATTCCCATCCATATTATTTTAAGAAATTGTTTCAAACTCATCGGGAGACACCAGAATGATGAGAGTTTACAGAGATCTTTGAAATACCAAGGGTGTATTTATAAAAAGACAGCCCTGGGAAATGGAGCATTAATCTAGAGACAGCGACCTCCTCATAGCCAGGGAAGCCCCAGACACAGTGTGAGCAGTGAACCAACCGTTGGATGAATGCAAAGGAGCTCAGTGGTGCGTGAATGACACATGAATTGCACTCACCATGAATTTGATGTTAAATCCACTGTGTAAATATAGTGCACTGGATTTGCTAACTGCCGGTTATCGCTGCAGTTAATTAGCTGATCACCTATGTAATTTCAAAACTTGAAAATAACAACAGAATGTAAAGTGGCAATATTTGATTCTGGAAAAACAATAACAGCAGTCTAATTATAGCTCCTGAAGAAAATTGCCTTAGTGACAAATCTGAAGTCTTCAAAAAAAAATTAGCCGTGAACACAAATTATGTATTTCTAGCTGAGGCCCAGATTCAGTATTCAATCCAATCATTGAAGACAAGTGAGCTTCTTTTTTCTGTTGCTCAGTCTTTAGGATCCTCTCTTGGTTGCCCTTCGGAATACAATTTTTCTGTTTTTAGTATGGAGTGACTTCTGCAGTTCCTGCCATTTTGCAAGTTTCTTCTGACCTCTTTGACATTTCCAAATAGCTTTGTACATGGCCTGCAATCCCTCTGCTGAAAATCTCAGGGGAATCTTGCTCACAAACATGAACTCAACTTCCCTCTCTGTGTCCCATTATGCCACCCTCTGGCACTGAAAAATGCAGCACCAACCTTCTATTTGCACCTTAGACATCCATAAAACATTTATGTTTTTCCTTCAGAAATTCCATTTCCCTTGACATGATGAAAAACTCAAAACAATACAAAATTTCATGTTAATGCAGCACTAGCCTAAGTAAAATTTCTGCTCATGAAAATTGTTGATATTGCCTTTCTCTTTCCTTCTCCTCCTCCATCTTTCTGTACACATATCTATTGTCTCAAGTGGGCCATATATATCCCTTCTCATGTGTTTGTGTGTTATGTGAAAAGCAGCCACTGATGCCAGTTCTGCAGTAGGACACACCCTGTGCCCTGGCACAACCTGCAACAGTGGTTTCTAATTTCTTTCCTCATCTAGAAAACATTTGTTAGAGAACAAGGCTGTCACTGTTAAAAGTTTTAGTTGCCAGAAAAATTTGTGTGTTGAATGGATTAATTTATTTTTAGATAGTCTCAGTGCAGGAATAATAGAAATATCCCATGTCATTACCATGGCTAAATATTTTGAAATGTCAAACCAAAGCCTGAGGCTGTTAGAGTGAATAATAAATAATATATCTGCTTTTCCTGAAGTAGCATATTGTATACAATTTTGATGACTTTCCAGTACTTGGTAATACAGAAGGCAGAGATTGTGGATATTTGGTAATATTTCTAAGTATGAAAAAATTTGAATAGTAATTTAGTTACTAACAGTTTTTAAAGATTTTATTATTTGTTGTTTTTCATCTAGAGAAAAAGCTTTAGGAAATTGATTTTTAAACTTACGGAATGCCTACAACAATTTATGAAATAATTTAAGTCTTACGTTAAAGAGAAATGTATTTTTAACTTCATCCTGTGTAGTTTTGTATTTCTTCATTTAAAATAAGGAGCAATATATCATAGAAGCATTAACTATGCAGTACAAGATTAAAAGATTAAATTCTGTGGAAGAAGAATAATTAACATAATGCAGGTAACTGAATCCAAATACAGCTGAATATAACACATATAATTAATATATGAGTGAGGAAAAGTTGCATTATTCTACCTTCATGCAAAATATGTGAAATATGTATGTCTATTCTGGTTGATTGAGTTTTTACAAAGGGATTAATCATCCTGAAGCACAAGTTGTTGCATTAAAAATTACATATTTATGTATATGATTTTACAACTTTTCTGATTTTTTCAGAGACTAATGTTGCAACAGGTCCTGTTGGTTTTGTTTGTTTATTTGTTTTCTGAGAAAGTGAAATGAAAATCTGTATTTTTCTGCTATAAATTTAGTGGAAAACTGAAAAAATTGAAAATTTTAGTGGTAAAGACGGTGGTGGTTTTATTCTCCCAAGAGAGGTATGGTTTTACCTAAGTTTGAAATGGACTAAAATATTTGACTTCTAAAATAGATCTAGTATCCTGCTGAATTTGTGCTCTTGCTAAGCCTGGTTAGAAACAGAGGATGTCAAAAATATGAATGAAAATTTGACCTCCTTTCAGTCAACAACACTGAATTCAATGTAGACCAGATTTGTTTAGAACATGCAGTGTTTTATTGAATGCCACGAATGCCTAGTGATTTTGTATAATGGATGATCTTAGTAAATCATTATCACCATAACCTGCATGATGCATTTACAAAGTAATATGAAAGAATGAACACCTTGTGTAATAGAATTATTTTAGAGTCTGGGTTTCAGAGTGGATTCAGACCCTATTTTTCAGAGTTTCAATAAGGTTTTAGATCTGCTAGATGAAATTCAGTTACAGATATAAAGGTCTTCATGTGAGAGGACTACACTTCTGGGACCATGGTATTTTGTAATTCCTAGGCTATTACAGTCATGAGTATGAGTAGCTACTTAAATTTGTCCATATCGTTGTCATCATCCCTTCTATACCACCACGAACTTGTAATCTTCAACAATTTTTCCAGCAGAAAGAAACTGAGAATGCAACATTGAAAATTTGATCTCCATGTCTTTTCCGTAGGGTATGAAACTAAAGCCCTTAGGTGGGAGGTGCAGAAATGAAGAGAACTTTAGCTAGATTTGAGTGCTCTGATACAAATACTGAACTTCCCAGGCTATCTTTCTATAGTGATTTAACAGTGCAATAACCCAGTATGTATTATTTTTGCTTTTTGTCTGTTACTGAAAAACAAGTTACTGAAGCTTCAGAGACAGAAAAAAATTTTCATTAACCTCTCTGACTGGACATCTGGTATCTAGGCAGCTATAACTCACAGCATTTGGAAAAAGTTACGTTTTGCAGAAGGTTAAGACAACACTCCCACCTGGTATGGTATTGAAATAGTATATTGCTTTACTTTTAATCTCTCCATCCTGATTATTGATGCAGATGCTTCATCTCTCAGGAGATACCAGACACCTAAGATTTGCAACTGTGGAAATGTAGGTGCCTCCTTCTATTTGATTTTATTACTAACAGAAGTGCTGTGGGTGCTGACAATAATTGGTAAGTTCACTACTTCATCTTTATTTCATGTCTCTGTGTTATCTCACCTAACTCTCAGTATCTGATTGAGCAAGGTCCTGATGCTGAGGAGGAGAGACATCCCCTCTACTTTTGACTTCTATGAGAATAAGAGATATTCATTGTCTCTCCCAGAAACTGCTACAATTCTAGCAAGAAAGAGCATCCTGCATCTCTAAGAGCTTCAATCTGAGATCTAAAGCAGGGTTCATAAGTTCCCTTAGGAAACCAGAATAAAAGGGGAGTTTATAGTCTCCAAAGAAATTTTGCTATGAAATTTCACATCAACTACAATTTAAAATGCTGTCTTCCATTCATATTGTTTGAAACTGTCATTCAAAACAATGACTATAGGCTAAGAAATCAAGACTGAGTGTTACATTATCTAAGACAGACTGTAATACTTTGCAAGTAAAAAAACCCCATGATTTGCATCAACCTGGCAGAGAAAAAATTAACCACTGAGGATGATGATATTTCATCTTTTGTGTCATTGCATGCCACAGAGCTCGACAGGGTTATCAAGTTATGTTGTGCTGACATTTGTCAAATTGTCAATTTTGTGTGAGTTGATAGGGATCAGTGACTTATTACAGGACATACTTAGAGTTCATGAATAGAATTTCAAAGCACAACAAGTAGAGAACACTTTCTAAATAGTTTCAAAGACTGTTATAGTTTCAGTAGCCATTTTTTTTCTGAAATAGTGAAACAAAGAGGTGGCTATCAATATAAATTAATCTTCAATTTGTCTTTGTATCCTAAATGAACAAACTGTAAAGCACATGTAGATGAATACACTAAACTCCTGATCCTCAAAACATCTAGCTTTAAAGTGAAATTAAAGGCATCTTAGATAAGCCATTATATTGTTCATTTCCATTTTCATATTTTCAAATGAGAAGATCTCTACCATCAAGCCTGTGATTCAGATGAAATAATTTAACACAGAATAATTTTTTCTCTTTAGATTATACTCACAGGTAACAGGTTTCAGCTGTGTAGTATTTTACTGTGTTTGCACAATAAAAAAATAACATTCACAAATTCAGCTGTGACACTCTATTTTTTACTGCTTTTTTAATGAAAATCATTATTTAAGTGTTGAGTATATCTGTTCTATATTGCTCCTGACTAGCTCTCTCGGCTATGAGAAGGAGGAGACATTATGAGATTCATTGTTAGTGATGAGTCTTTTCTACAGGAAGCAGTTTCTGGAAACTTTTGTTAAAGTTAAATAAAGATAAATTGAGCTCAGTTACTTAAAGAATCAAAAATTATTTTAAAATGAATTAAAATATTAAAATCTCTATGAACAATCCGATATATCTTGGGTACTACTTGTTAAAAATGAGATAATGGATTATAATCAATAAAGAGAAGAGTAGCATTATTAATAAATATATATAGCTCAGATGTGCAAGAAGACAAAATTCATATGATAAAACCTTGTATTGGCCTACTGTGAAACCAAACTTTGTTTACTTCAGTCATTTGCTTTGATTCCTTATCAATTCCTATCGATTTATCAGTACAAATTTTTTCTCTTTCAGGAAAGGAGAGTTTTTCCTATTCAATGAACAAGATGGTACAGGACTTTGTTCTCTCATACATTTTCCTTGGGTTTCTCTCCCACAACAAAACTTATAATAAAGCAATTATTTTGGTCAAACTCACCATGTCCTCAGGTAACCAGCTGATCAATGTGGTTTTTTGGGGGGTAAGTTTGACTCTAGAAATACCTGCACCTTGGAGGGCAGAAGTGAAAAGGTGGAATCCTAGCCCAACTTCCTGGCCAGTCTGGTATCTGCAAAGGGCTGGCAGATATGTCTAGCACCTTCCTTCTGCTAGTTTTTGTATGCTTGTGCTGTGAGGACAGAAAATCTTGGCCTAGGGCTTATGCTTCTCTTAAGCCATTACTGTTTTTCTGTAACTCTATAGCTGCTGCTTCTGATAGCTAAAACCAGTTTATGTGGTTGCACAACCTTCAGTTGCAAGCCAGAGGGTATGAGCCAGGTCTCTGCATGCCAAGAGGAGAAAAAGCAATTTTAAAGATGACTTCTTAAGTGGATAAGGTCACTAAACATTTCAGTCTTCTGGCAGTGGAGAAAAAAAAATTCCTTCCCTAAGTGACACAGTTTTGATGGATTTTTAAGCAAGGTGTGAAAAAGCATATCCTATCTGGGAAATGCTGTATGTTAGAAGTGATACAACAATGTTTAAATGGAGAAGGGAAGATGTGTGAATTAGTTAGACACAGCTGAAATACCCAGAAAGAGAACACAGAAAGTAGAATTTGTTTATGTAGAACACTGATTGAATGTTGCCAACTGTAGAGGGACACATTTTATTTTTTTTTCCTGTGATATTGACCAAACTTTCAAAACACAAGCTTCAGTTTAAGAGTCTTCAAAACCCATGAGGAAGATGTCATTTTCAAAAAACTCAAGTTTTCATGGAGGTACTAAATAAAATGTTCTTTCTCTTTATTATTATAATATTTGTTACAATTTAGTTATAATTCTGTCTTGGAATGACTTGAAAAGACAACATGTAATTGGTAATAGCTTTGCTTGCCTTAGTAGTTCATGTCAAAATTCATTATACTGAAATTATTTTCTTGAAGGTGTAGGCTTTATGTGAATATAATTTAATTAACTTCTAAATACTTTATATTTTCATCCTTTGTTTTTAGTATTTGTTTGTAAGTGCTTCCCTTTGAAGGCATCATTCTCATAATACTGAGACTATATTGCTGTTAGCAAAGACTGCTGGATGTCCATGACTGATGCACAGAGAGCAGATTGCATATTTACAAAGGTGTTAAAGCTAAGTAGCCTGTACTGCATTTAGTATTGTTCCTTACCAGTGAGTTAATAATATCTGTTATGAAACACAAGGCAAAGCTTTGTTCAGCACTGACATAGATAAATATGGTTTTCAGTGGTTTTGGTCATTTCCTCATTTGGTCTGAACTCCTTAGAGAAAAAACAGCTAAAATTATTGCCAGCCTTTCCTTCTGATGATATTGGCTTATTGTTTGTTTGCCACCACCATTTGGTCAGGATGGAACTACTGGGAAAAATAACCTCCTTGAAAATGCAAAGTGCTGCCAGTTTTGAAGAGAAATGGCACACAGTGGATATTTGCTGTTCAGTGTTTGCATTTCCAGGGTCTTTTAGAAAGGACAGTTTTTTCAGCTGCTGTTCATATAGCTGGCATATTTGCTGGATGTGAACTGCAATGTTATCAAACATGTCTAATGCAGCCAGTGACATTCAAAAATCTGATGAATCCGTGACTTGATCCTGCAAGGTGTCTGCACGAAATAATTTCAAAGTCCACTGATATTAAATAGGGGTAAAGCTGGCTGTGTTTTTGCCAGGGTCATTCAGTGTTGAGGTTTCTCTAGTGTTATTAGTTTAACATGGCCACAGGACTTTCAATATCCATCCTGTGTGTTTCAAACTTTCTTTGTTGTTTTCCAATGATTACCCACTTGATACACAAAATAGCTGGAGATATCTCTAAACAGGTAATTTTGAATAAGGCCTCTTTTCATGTACAAATAAAATACACCTGCTGGCACAATTTGTAAATAAAGCTATTGAAACAAGTAAAATTGCAAATTGTTCTGTTTTGCTTTTTTCCATTGCTAAACTAAAAGTAGCAATTGACACCTATTGAGTACTAATAAATAATTAAAAATTTTTACAATAACAAGTTTTGAGGTTTTTTTACTGTTGTAAATTAATTCCCTTTAGAAATAAACAGTCTTAGATTGTATCCTTATATCTTCTCTTAAAATGAAAAATTTTACCTACTTTTGCTGTGAGCTGCCAGTAAGTGTTTCAACACAACAAAAAAAGCAATGAATCAAGGCATAGTGTTTCAAGAATTTTATTATGAGTCTTAGGTCACCTGGTGGTCTCCTTTAAGAACCAGCCCCCGGAGTTCCTTTCTACTAGAAGACTAGTTTGACTATTAAAAATAAATAATAATAATTAGAAACCCTCATTAATTATTTTTGGTGGGCAAAAGCTGTAAAATGTGCAACTACATGTTCAAAGAACAGATGGCAAATAAAAAACATACAAGGACATAAAAATAAATAAATCCATCAATCTACAATTGCATGGTATGTCAAAATAATTTGGGCACCTGATTTGTAGTGTTACGAACTGAAAATCCATGACAAATATAACAGGAATTACATGTGATAATTTATCTTTTTTTTTTTTTGACCAGAACTTTTATGTTTTTGGGTTTTTTTTTTACAAATAATTAGGCCTTTAAGAAACCAGAACTATGGAGTGGGAATTTACTGATGAGCTTGAAGGGCAAAATGAAGTACCTTTAAAAAATAAAAGCAACCAACTTTCACGTTGCTGACAAAATAGTTGTTGAACCAGCATATTCCATGAACAGGTCACGATACTTTTTCTTTTTGCTGTTATGTTCACACTGTCGGAAGACCAAGTTCCCTGATTCCCTGGGGTACCACAGGCTCTTTCTGTACTGTGATCCTCCTCTGTTATTACCTGGCATTTCCTCTGCTTTATGGCTGCTTGTTGCTTTAACAAAGAATGGAAAATTCTCAGCCACAAATGTTTTCATCCTGCCTGTCTTCCAAGGTCCAAAAAGTATCCAAACATCTTTACTGTTCTGAGTCTCAGCTGTGATAGATGTCCCATAGCACTAAAGTCTGACCTGCAGACCTTGGGAAATCCAAAACACCTTCAGTAGCTGTTCAGCTGGGTTTCCAGTAAGAATTTCAGAAAACCTTGCTATTAAAAAGTCATACATATTATGAAGGTCAATTTTTCCAAAACTTTCGGGATTTTAACTGCATTTCCTATGGGATTTCCGTGCTAAATGATACCATTTGGGGGAGCTGTTTCACTGCAGCTCTGCAAGGCTTGCAGCTTGTCTTTGTCCCATCGTGAGCACAGGAACACCGGGGAAGGGCAGGGCAGGAGCCTGTCTGTGACAAAAGGCAGGAGCTAACCTTGAGAAACTAGTAGAAAAGAACATATTCTATTTAGAAAATAGTAAACAGAGAGGAGGAAAAAAAAACCTGAAACAACAGATTTGCACAATCAAAAAGATGTGAAACTTTGATGGGCACTTCAAAATTCCTGTGAGACTTGTATTTGTTCTGGAGCTAACCAAGTAGGAAAGATGCCAGTAGGAAAGAAACCTAGCTCTTCTGTAGAGCAGAGATCAAAGGAAAGGCAGAATACTAATCTAGGTAAATGGATTAAGAATTAAAAAAAAAAAAATTTCCATCTTTCCAGTTTCTCTGGCTTTATGTGCTTGGGTAAGTAAATCAAACTAATTTTAGATTCGAGGCTCCTGCCTTTTAGTGTATGTTCATAGACTAGGAAATATTTCAGTAACAGAAACCTCTTGCACAGTGTGATGTGGGAAGCTCTATTTCGGGATAGTTGGCTATTGTGCTCTCACTTCTCCATCGGAAATTGCAGTCAGAAAACAATCTCTCTTGATCATGTTTCTAAATTTCTGCTGACTCCAACACTCATATTTATGTTCTCGCCCATCACATATTCATAGATATTAGGTATATGGAGTTTCAGTTTTCCTTTTACTGGGCCAAAATATTTAATTTTTAAATTTTTTTAACCTGACTTACATGCCATTATTATTATTATTACTACAACAATCATTGAGGAAACCTGGTTTTGGTGGTTTTTGGTTTTGTGGGTTTTTTTATCTCTGTGATATGCCAGTCTCTTGTAAAACAACAATGCTTTCCAATCTTTTTATTAAAAGTGGGCATTGAAAAAAAATGCATTTGATATATCCCATTATTTAGAATGGTAACTTTACTGAGAATTGCACTCAATGACAGTATTTTCTCTGAAGGTTAATGGTTGTTATCAGTAGCTTCTCATCCAGTGCAATTACTTTCTGTCTTTTCCAACGCTATTGTTTTTTCATGTCACAAGCCAATTACACAGTGAAGTACAATTAGATGAGATTTCTTGTATTTCTCTGATTTGGGAACATTAGGTGCCAGATTATGTTTGCTAAGACCTTTAATGTCTAACCCCATTTGCTTTAGCTTCTATGTTCATAGTTGCTCTTGACATAAATTTTTGTTATAATGCCTTGCATATTGTTGAGCTTATATCAACAGTTCTGATGTTTGGATCAAGTAATTATCTTCTGAATTATGATGAGTTTGTTTTGTTTTCTGTTTGATTTTGTTTGGGGTCTTTATTTCTTTTATTATGGGCTACAGCTACTATTCACTAGATATTAAAAACAAACCCAAAACGTTTGCATGAATGCTTGCTGTGTTACGTTTGTGGTTGGACTCCATGATCTTAAGGGTCTTTTCCAACCTAAATGACTATTGTTTTATATTGATTTTGTGTGTCAAATATGGAACAACTTGTGGGAGGAGATCCTTGGTCCCAGCCAATTTAGGGTCATTAATTGTTTCCAGTTTTGTTGCAGTGGATTTGGTTTTCCTACTCTCCTTAAATTCATTTTTTCTTTGTCCCCAAATAAAGAACTGTGTAATTGTGAAAGTTTATATATTAATTTTTTTCAGAGACACAAGAAGTTTATCTTTAATCTTTACTCAGAGCCTTCTTCTTAGTAATTTTACTTTTAAAAGTATTTTATTCCTTCTGTATACTGAAGAATCTTTATTTGTTTTAATAACCTTTCCCAAGTCTGACTCAACTGACTTTTACCTTTCGATGTCCTGATTCCTACGCAGGAATTTTCCTTGTTAAAGCATAATTTTCCTTGTTAATCAGGTTGTTTATTTGGCTTTTTCTTTTTCTGCCTACATATAAGTCTTTCCTGAAGGATCTGTTGATTCAGTTAGGACCCTATTTTCCAGAAGATTTTCTATACTCTTTTTTCTATCATTTTTCCTGTGTAGATTGTTGACAATTTTAGTATGTTGGACTTAAAGGAATAGCAGGCATCTATCATATCTGGGGTCCTCAGATGTACTTCTTTCCATACCTTTTTGATATTCAGCCTTTTGATACAGAGAAATTAGGATTCAGAATATAGCTGAGACTTCTAAGTATAACATAATGAATAATAAGTGGTGACAGACAAAATAAAAGCTAATTGACTTTACTCTTTAGATGTTCTTTTCTTTTAATAACTACAGCAAGTGTTTGAAATTGAATTTAATATGAAAAACAAAGTCAGTTATTCTACAGATTATCATTTTTATATTTTTGACTTGCAAAGTTATAAGGTAATGTTCACGTCAAAATTTTCTATTGTACCTGTTTGTATAAGAAAAAAAGCTCTTGGTTGTCTATTACTGTCCTTGGGGTGTGTCTGTGTGTGCTTCTGAATAATTAAATATTTCATTACAAATTTGGTAGTTTTCACTATAGTTAAGTACTCTGAAATGTTATATGTCTCTACTGAGGCAGTGGCCAACAAGTGATAATTCTTCAGTAGTTGCAGAGAGGAATCACAAAGCTAAACAGTACACCTTTTAAATTATTAAAAAGATAACCGGAGTAGCTCCAAATGGAGACCTAGCCTATTTCTTTGGTCACATGGATGGGTAAAGGTGGGGTATACTCATTTTTTCTTGATGAGGAAATAAATGGACCAAGAAAAAGACACTTATTCTATGGAGATATGCATAAATTCCCTTCACTTTTTGGATTATCTTGCTAGAAGGATACAGAAATCTGGGAATATTGTTACTGCTTCTCATTCTGTATCAGTGTGAACAGGCAACCTGTAGTCCTGTTTTTCAGGGTTTATTCAAACTTTTATTGTTCTGGATGTTGAAAAAACAACGGCCTTTTGGAAATTATGTAGCAGTTTAAACTATAATAGAACAAGCACGTTTCTGTTTAATAGTGAAGTCAAAGTTCATCATCATATTCTGGCAGAAACATTGGTAGATGTTACTCATTGGCCCATTGGGCATATTTGTCTTTTCTTCCTTTATGACTGAAATTAGAGGTTTACACATCAACATTTTTTTACTTTTTTCTTTATTTTTTTGGGGGAAAAGTTTGTTAATGAACAAACTTTCAGTTTTCAAAAAAGCTGATGGTCAAATCTCAAATGCAGTCTGATGTGTTTTCCTGTCTAAATCTGCAAAGCAGATGTAGAAGTAACTTGGCTTGGGCAAAGCCTTGCAAAGTATTTACATGATTACGTAAAGCACTTTAAATCAAAATTTACAAGCAATCAGAAGACTTAAAAAAAAATGCAGTTAAGAAGTACAGCATAACATCCTTCTCCAATTTCCCCTCATTAACTACTTCATTTTTATGCATTCTGAACAGTTCCTGATCTTAAGTCAAAATGTGTCCATGATCACATCCAAAATGAACTCTCTCACAGTCTACATAATACTTTGCTAGATTAATTGCTCCGTTTGTATGACTCAGGAACATTTTCCAATCAAAGCAATTTTAGAAATAAGATTATTTTGTTTTTACCATGATTAATTCAAATAAGTTTAAGTGAAATGAGTATCCTTTGCTTTTCATAGTACATGTTGAAGGGTATTTGATCCATAGTCTTACTTCAGTCTTGAAGTAAAACAATTTGCATAAACATTAATAAATTTGCATAACTCATTTTCCCATGACAATCTGTCAAGTAATTTGAAAAGAGTCGTAAATGATGACAATCAGTTTCATAATTGCAATTTATGTTAATAACCTCTCCATGGCTTGAACTCTTTTCTGCATTATGGGCATATTCAAATGTTGTACTCACAAAGTCGTAACGTTCTTATTGTCTTAGTTTAATCAAAAATATGCACTTTAAAAGAATAAAATTGATAAAAAAATATTATTTTGAAAATTAAAATTTCACCATTTCCAGCCTTAAGAAATGGCAAATTCCTACAAACAACTTGAACTATCCTGTTGGATTTAAGCTAAACTTTTAGAAGACTAACCATGAATTATTCTTTCTTCTTAATTTCTTCTTTGTAGATTTGTTGATAGTTTTGTAGGTCATTTTGGGTGGGTTGTTTGTATAGGTTTGTTTAAGCTTGTAGGTTTTATTTTGTATATTTTGAAGTTTTGAGCACAAATCTCCTATTTTAATAGGTGAATGTTGAATAATAAAAATATCCTTGAATCTTACTTTTAAACCAGAATTTGTTTCCCTTAAACTGTACAAAACATAATAAAAAATTAATCTGATGTCATTATGGTATCGCAGATGTTGAAGGCTATAGTGACAGGACACCCTTCTGTTTGGCTCCATGAAAATCAAAGTGGAATTTATGAGGCTGCAATAAAAAGGATTAACCTGTTAATTTTTTTTAACTAAGGGAATAAATCTGAAATAAGAATATGTGGTATCAGATTTTATGAATTATTTAGAACTTAGAGTTTGCTGTATGAAACATCATTAAATGAATAGTTGAGCACGATGAAAAGATTTGGAGTTTCTACTCCTACTGAAATCACTTGGCTTGTGTTTTATTTGACATCAGAAACAAAAATAGGTTGCTGATACTTAATTACATTTACTAGTGATTTCATGTGTTACAAAAAAAATTCTTTGATCTATACCATATAGCAATTATAAAACACCCCAAGGGAAACTAGTAACTCATCAGAACAAAAGAGAGGAATAATGGAAAATTCCAAAGTGTTCAGAGGTAAAATTTAGTTTTGCCAAACCTCCCTCTTCCCATATCATGCTTCTGTTTACCTTACATGGTTTTTTTTTATAAACTTGGGAATCATGAAACTAAGCTGGTGGCAAAACTGTGTTTTAATCTTATACCTGTAGTTTTATGCAAATGTGGATTATCAAATTATGTTCCCATGGGATAAAATCTACAGATTCCAAGATTTAGAAAGAGCTGAATTAAGAACTGTGTTTAAAATATTTTTGAGCCTTTTACAAAGTGTATTGGAGTAGATTGCAAGGTTTAGAAGCAGGGGACCTTCAGGTCTGGCCTCTGTGGGAAGATGGTTGGAGCTGCCTCAAGCTGGAGACAGTCACTGCCAGCTATCTTTGCAACAGATCCACTACAGGAGGGAGCTGAGTTCATCAGCCACATATGGGGCATCTCTGGGAAAATACAGGTAAGAAAGGGCAGAAAACACCACACAGGAAGAGGACAAGCAAATAAAATGAAAGAAAGAGCAGAGGATACATCAAAGGCAAAGGAGCAGCAGAAGTTTCTCCATGGGAGAGAAGATATTCCTCTGCAGCCTTTGGAAGAGGTCATGGTGGACCAGGCAGTTCCCTGCAGTCTGTGGAGAAGGAAACTTTTCACCAATCACACCCGGTGCAGAGGACAGTGAGCATGCTGCTGGGTGGGACTTTGGCTGTTGTTTAAGCTGAACCACCACAACTCAGCTTTATTGTTTTCAACCTGCACTTTATGAAGAGGTCTTACTAGAAGTGATAGTAATGATAGCATCAATAAGATTCTTATTCTGGAGTTAAACACACCCATATATAGTTAATACTGAATATATAATTTGTAGAATAGCAGCCCTTAGACATAAAGGATAAAATGATGTAATATTGTCCTGCTTTCTTGGTCTTGAGGCATCTGTGTTTGCTTTGCCTCAGAACATTTCCAATGTTCTTTGAACACAGTTGTCATAGTAATTTTTTCCATAATTTATCAGAGGAGCACATGGCACCATGAAGATTTGCAGCAAATACAATAGAAATATTATGTAAAGTCCCACTTGAAACCAATAGCCCACCTGTCAGTTTAAGGAAATAGTCTAAATTTCATTAAGAAGTTTTTTGTTGTAGTAGTTATTGACTTGCATTTGTGGGTTTTTTTGGGTAATAAAAAAGGCCTTGTGACAGGATATAATACCAGTTACCAGTTTGAAAAAACTTAATCTCCTTTGAAATAATTTATAACTCCAGCTTTGTCTCAGTCTCATTTGATTTTCAAAACTGGTGAAATTCACTTATTATTCATTTGGTAGTTTTATATAAGAGTAAACTGGTGAAATTTCAAGCATTACATTTAAGGAAATGTGATTTTCTACTTTTCTACTCTTCTGCTGTACTTTTCTTCTTTAAAATACTCATGTCTTCCTTCCATAGAACACTCTTCTATATCCTTTTTGAGTAATATTTGTATGCTTCACTGCTCCTCTTTCCATCCTTTCTTTTCCTCTCTACCTCATGTAAATGAATTAGAGGATTTTGGGATACTTGGAGAACAAAACTTTGTCAAAAATAATTCCTTCTTCATTAAGATAAAACTGGAAGACTGCCACAGAACTGCCAGAGATAGAGATTTAAATTTTCTGGTAGGTTGATGCATAAAAGAGAGGAAAATAAAATGCATTCTAATATTCACCTTTTCTTTTCAACTGAATTAATTATGACTTAAGGTATCTGTTGTCCTGTGAATGCTGCACTACAGAAGTCACAGTGGGACTGCTAAACCTTATCTAACTTGTTGGTTTGTAATGTGTTTTATTAATAAAATTGATTTTGGTCTTTTTTTGAGGCTGGATGTTGCCTTCTTATTTGCTTATTTGTTGCTAAGAATGTGTGATGCATTCAGGTTAGTAACCATTTAATATAATAAAGTTAATGTGCTGCCAGGAAACTGAAGAATTGCTTCTTGGTTGCTTCCACTGGTTGCCCAACTCCAGTATAGAGTTTTAGCAAAAGAGTGCATCATTAATCAATCCAAACTGCAATAGTTCAAACAGGTGCATTTGGAGTTTGCAAATTGAAGCTAAATAGAGATTCTAGACCATACCTGATGTCTTTTCAAAAGTGCATTCATTTGATGAGAGCACTAAAATTCAAAATTATAATGATATGATTAAATTTTAACAGTACTTAGCTAAGAGTTTACATTATGAATTTATTTCAGGGAATGACTGAGTCTCAGAGCAGACCAGTGTGCAGTAGAATTTGACTAGTTAATTCTAAGTTCTGCTTTTCCTCCACGCACCTGTCCAACAGATATGGATTTAAAAGGAGAAAACTAAGATTGGCAAGAAATTAATTTCAAGTCACTCGTCATTTCCTCACTTATTTCCCTGAAATTTTGTCTAGGAAACAACTGTTACTAACTTAAAATATATAAAGGACCATACTGTGAATGGTGAGAAAATTTGAATTTATAAAGCTAAGCAGTTATACCCTCTCACTGTGTGGTATTTTCCAATGTATAAGCAGAATATTCAATTGAATACAAAATTGAAACAACAAACTTTTTTCTATGTGTATTTTAGTTATTATCTGAAACAATTCAACATTTTGCATTTTTTATTGTTGAAACAGAAAAATATTTATGTAGAATAAATACCTGAGACAAAAACCAGCATGGATCATACAAAGCCAGTTCCAGATTAGTTAAAGAGAAAATATTTTCTGAGGCTAGATTATGTACACAGAAGTACTCTTTTAATACTCTCCTATGGAACCTTCCTGTGTTGTTAGGAAGTTGGGAATTGTATCTACTGGAATAATATTTTCAGGAATTAATGTATTTTCCTGTTCTTTGCTAAATTTATGTAACAGATTTGGCATCATAAGACTTACCAATCCTTCTTTCACATGGAGATGCAGATTGTGTAACTGCACAAATGAAACAAGATATGTAAAGCACATGGTGCTGTCTTTAGATAGTTTGTTCTCTATGTGCATAATATTTGTCTCCTAATTTTCTCCTAAAACCATCAAAGCTGCCTATCAGTGTGTTTTCAGTACAGTATGTTTTGTCTTTAGCCACTCTGAGTTACATGACTTGAAAACAAATTTTAATTTGTCTATGGATTACAGTTGTTTTGTCTCATATTTAGGGATTCATTCTTCTAGGTATGCAGAGAGGAAGGCATACACACATATTTAGAGTGTGGATATTACCTGACTGATTCAGGAATTAAAGTTTTGGTCATATGGAGTGAAGAAAATATTTTCATTAAGTTAAACATATACTGTATAAGGTTTCTGGGTTTTTAAGTATCTGCATGCATTTGTAGGGATAAGAGATGGAATGACTAACCGTGAAATCATTGAACCTGCAGAACAAGAGAACAATTACATTAGTCCAGACAGAGAATTTGCTTGGTTTCCCTATTCCGATAAATCACTGCTCTATATTGCTTAGTGCAATGGATGAGATCACACAGGCAATACTGCATGCAAAGCCATGCCTTTGCCCAGCACAAACTTATAGATTACAGAGTTTGATTTATGACAGTCTATTAAGAGCAAGAAAAACTGGAGAACTATCTGCAGCTATCAAAAGAGGATCTTCATTTTGTGCTGAGAAGAATTATCCAAGGTACTAAAAGGATACAAAAGGCACAAAACAAACTTAAGGAAAAAAAAAAGGGGTGAAAAAATTATAACCTATAGAAAAATTATAAACTATAGAAAGTAGTGGAAGAATCATAGAATCATGGAATATCCTGACTTGGAAGGCACCCACGGAGACCATTGAAGACCAGACCCTGGTCCTGCACAGGACAGTCCCAAGAATGACACTGTGTGTCTGAGGGTACAAAGTTCTAGAAAAGATCAGAACAAAAATGCCAAGAAAATGAACTTATTTGGTAGGGTTTTGCATTAGATAGTAAAGAGTTATATCATTCATTCCACCTGCCACAGATCATAGATTGTGATCTATGATTATGAGGATTGTGATCTATGATTATGAGTCTAGAATTTAAGGGATATCACAGGACAACAGAGCTTTTATTCTTCTAAAAGTTATAGAAGCTCCTTGTTAAAATATGTCATTGCTCAAAGGAAGATTATGTGGCAGAGAAGGGTATCTAGGTTCATGTATAGATGCATTCTGAAAGCTGTCGCAGCAATTTTGACAGGAAGAAAGGCTTCTTTCTTGATATTTTTTGAAGTATTAGAACATTTTTGTCTCTTTGGATACATGCTTCTGTTTATATTTTGAACTAAATGCACCAGTGATCTACATTTCCTCATTAAGATCCAAAGCTTAAGAATTACTGAGAAAGTATTAACAATAAGCCTCCATATGGAAGTATAAATAATTCACACGTTGTGTGTTTTGTTTCATCTCTTAGGGAATATAAACTCAGCAACAATCAAGGTGAATGTCATCATTAATTATAGTTAAAATGCTGAAGTAGTGGTACTTTTCCTGACAAAGCAATGCACATAGCCAAACTTTAAAAAAAGTTTATAAAGGGACTGAATGGAAATTAAAATTATAACACTTATGTACTTAGTTTTGTAGTTACTGAACACTCAATCAGACATAAAAACACAGTTGCTGCAAACACTAGAGATAATTTTTATGTGCCATGATATTTTTGCAGGATTCAAAGAGTCATCTGTACAAGCATCATGCATTTTAAAATCATGAGTACTATCACTTCCACAATGTGTGCTGAACATAGTTGCTCAAAATTATATCTCTGTCCTCAGTCTCCATACTCAGCCAGCCAGGTTTCGCTAGAAGATGCTAAGTGTTTAATATTAAAGAGTTAACATATTCAAATATTTTCAGGACATTTCAAAATGTTTTTAAGCTGTGTAAAGACATTCTGTACTGCTTTTTAACTCTGTTCTAGGTTATAAAGTCTTAATTCAGCTCTCAAAAAATGGCCAAAGTTTCCCTTCCCTTCCCTTCCCTTCCCTTCCCTTCCCTTCCCTTCCCTTCCC
>VZRM01000336.1:52585-202793 GCA_013397955.1 Grantiella picta | reverse complement strand
CCCATTTACTCTTTACTTCTATGGAATAAAAGTTTGCAAAACCCATTAAAGGCTCATGATCCATTCCTGTAGTGTTTTAACCATTCATGCCACAGTTTTGAATACATTATTTTTGCTTTTCCTGCTATTTTTGTTCAACAGAAATTTCCAGTTGAAGTATTTCCATTACTAAAATCAAGCAGTGACGCTGAGATTATGCACAGTATTTCAAGATTTCATATTCACTTTGATGTACTGAAAAGTTCAGAATTGTGTAAAGTAGCCAGGAACAAGAGAAATGGACAAAACTACCTTCTGGCATGGCTATTCATTATTAAAATTCAGAGCTGGCAATACAACTTTTCTGTGAGATGGCTTTGAATCACAGTAAAAACATCTTCCTGAGAATTTCTATTTGAACAGAAAGTTCAGTCTCTTTATCTCCAATTTCCCAAGCATTATCTCCTTTATCAAGACTCTTGAGATATCAAAGGATCATTGTATAGAAAAATTTTTAAAATGTGGTTTCAGATAATACTGAAAGCACATCTTCGATCATTACTTAAATAAAAGTTCTTTTGTGCTATGATCAAAAGTCTTGTGCACTCGTCATATGAAACATCCTAATCAGAGAACTTGTGTTGTCATTTATTTTGAAGTCACATATATCTAATAGTTTTGATAGAAAATATCTTAGATATTTTAATGTATTTTACAGTACCTTTTCTGTGTGATTTACAGATTTCTCGCTTAATGATGGTAGTGTTAGATGAGACAGAATTTTAAAGAACCCCCTTTTTATCTGCAAGATTAAAGGCTTCACATTAAAAAAACGTTAACATTCTGAAGTTGAGTGATTACACAAGTTATCAACAACCATTTACTGCATGGCTTTGAGATATTGTCTTACTGTGTTTCTTTTTTCCATTTTTAATTTCAATATATAGTATCTTTTTATATTATTACCTATATATGAAGTACAGTATGATCAAACTTTTGCAGAATAAGGAGTATTGTGAAATGGTCTATTGTATGATTAGACTCTAAGTTTATTGTTTCATGGGAACCAGTCTTCTATGTCAAAGTGAACTGCAGGTTTTTATCCCCTTCTATCCTTACATAATAATTTATACATGCTTGCTAAGCACGGATAGAATCACTGTGGCGTGAAAGCAATCAATAACAGATACTTAGAGGATCTGCATTTTGTCCTAGCACGAATGAAATATGGGGTTTTCTCCTTGTCATTACCATGTTGTAACGACAAGAAGTAATTATTTCGACGTCTTCTGTTTTTCCATTTGTAACTGAGAACATAAGTATCATACAGCATGGCAAAACTCTTTCCCCGGGCATCATTAAACAGCAGCTCAGTAACCAAAATGAAGTCCAGAAAATATTCTTGAGAGAAAAGAAATTTTATCTAGTGTTTCCTTTCAACTTTAGGAAAATTGCTGAAAAAATTGCATGCAAAGCATCTTCTTGAGATTGAGAAAGATTATATGATTCTTCTCAGTCTCTCTTCTTTGGGTTTTCCACTTAGAGCATGCATACCCTCCATGACACCTCAAACTTCCTGCAAAGGGGTTTTTACTCCTTGAGTCTTTCTCATTCTCTCACTAAGAATTTAGTGTTGCCAGGAATAACTATTGTCTATACTATAAAACAATCTGAGTTTGTAGGCTGTAAAATAAGTACGACTATAAAGTGAAGGTGGGTACTCAGACCTTGTTTGAAATAGATGCACGTGCTGCAAACACCACACTTCAGAACAATAAAAGGCATAGAAAATAATAATTTGTTACTCTATTCAGAAACAACTTTGTGTACAGACTTTTCAGCTTAAATGGATGTTTTAGATTCCTAATATCACAAGCATTTATTATATTTGAGCTTACGGAACTAGCTGATAATTTTCAATTCAGCTACCATATTTCTGTCTATTCATTGCAGCATTTAGTTGCAAAAAGATGCTTCCTTTACTTTGGTGAATGTCTGCAGTATATCAGTCACAGCACATCTCACAGTGCAGCACCATATGCTTTCGAAAAGTTGCTAAAAAATGTGCATTAATCACTACCCTGTCAAAACAATTAACGTGCTACCCACAAATCCCACTTAGGTAAATACTCAGTGGCAATATCTAATATGCAGACAATGTAAGTCATCAATCCTGCTGCATCATCCAGTCAAATCTACTAGTCAGAGGACTTCATCTACAACAGTTATGAAAAGTTAGAATTTCTTAAACAGAGAGCACAGGTATGGCACTAAGAATTTCATGCTGGATTTTAGTGCACAATAATTTTGTGAACCAAAATAATTTTGCTGATCTTTGACATTATACAGCTGCCTTGCATGCAGAAAGCAGTTTTGGCAATTACTGCAAATGACACAGAATGTACTAAAGATGTTGAAGTATTTAATATATATAATTGATTTATTGAAAGATAAATAACTTGCATAATGGAGCTAGACATAATTTCTTTTATACATCTAGACATTAGTTGCTTTATAGATTTATAATAAAAATAAGGCTAATAAAAAAGAAACATTTGAATAGCAGTTTTCAGATGAGATATCTGCTCATTTTGCTTAGAAAAAGTCGGTGTGATTCAGATTGATGGAGAACTACCTCTGTACACTTCTGAATAATGCTTTGAGGCTTGATTGAAACCCCCTCAAAGCAGGAGAAACTTTGATGATAGCAGTTATGGTTTAAGGTTTTCAATTAGCACACATCTAAGGTGTTCAGGTTGTCAAGCAAAAAGTGCTGATATGCACAAGGCAGTACATTTCTGTCAAAGACATTCTCTGTTGATATTAAAATAAAATAAATTAAATTAAGGTTTTAATGAAGAGCTACTGAAAAGGAAACACAAAATGCTGTGATACCTCAATCCAGTTTCTAGGGGTCAGAACTAAGACACAACTGCAATTGAGGCTGTCAGCAGAGAAAATACACATAGCTCAGAGATATACTGATGATATGGTTTCGGTGAGGTTTTTACTAGTCATGCAGATATTTAACACAGAACATGTAGAACTGCAGATGGGTAGAGACTATTTTTTTCATTCTTGTGACAAAATTACATTTTTTTCAGCATTTTTGTGTAAATATTGTTTTCTTGAAGTCAGTCAGGAGTGTAGCTTGAATTCCCAAGTGTTTTTTACTGTGGGGGCTGTTTGCATGTGTAGTGACTTGCATGGAGCAGTTAAATAGCAAGACTGATCTGCCATCATGTAAGTCAGGGAGTTTCACTGGCTCACACATGCTGTGCTGCCAGACGGAGAACATTGGCTCCACCACATTACCAAGGCTGAGTAAGACAGAGAGAAATGTGGTACTTTTTCATTTGTGACAGGGGAAAGAAATGCTTTCCAAAATTTTCAGTTCATATGCAGCCTCATTATGAGTTTTGTTTTTTTCCCTCTTCTTCGTTCATTCATTAAACTGTTTTGCACAGTATTTCTGTTAACTGTGGTATGTGTGGGTCTCCAGTATTGATTTCTGNCGTTCATTCATTAAACTGTTTTGCGCAGTATTTCTGTTAACTGTGGTCTTGAGCAAGGGAATATGTGTGAGTCTCCGGTATTAATTTCTTTTGGGATTCTGCATACATGTCCTTTTTGTTTGTTTGGGTTTTATTTCCTGATGGAAGACAGTTTGGAGTATTTTAAAGAACACATGACAAAAGAAACACATCAGAATAAATCTGAGTAGCAGGAAAGAAATTAATATGGCTAAAATTATAATAATTTTATGTTCCCTTTATATAGAGCCAGTGTCGGATTATATTATATTGAATGGAACAACAGGGAAAGCTGCACTAAAGCATTTATTAGCAAAAATCCTATATAAAACAAAATATGTGAGTGCAGTCAGACTCCTAAATAGTGAAATAGTACTACGTATATTTACACAATTATTCCGACTATCCCTTCATAGGTTATAAATTAAATATGTATTTAAGGCTCTTTGACATCAGATTTAGAGGCCTAATTGAAGTCTAGAGAAGATGACATCTTAATCCTTGTGAGAGGAGCTAGATGATTTTTGTGACTTCAGTTAAAAATTATTATTTAATCACCTAATATATTGGTACATTTTCGGTACTTCCAGGGCTTAATCACCTCTATCTTCATGCACCACTTTCAGTCTCGTATTTGTGAAGTACCTGTACTATGAAATTACAACATTTTTACCAAAACAAAATAACTAATCATCTCCAACTTGTTTTTCTGTTTCAGGCAGAAGACATAAAATGGCCATACCCTGGCGGCACAATGAGAATATTAAAAATGATTCATATGAATGGAGATGTCAGAAAAAACAACCTTTTCATTGATTTACCAATGAAAGTCAAATAAAATTTCCAAACTCTACAGCTGGAAATGAAAGATTGCCCAAAAATGACAGGATTGCAAGAATTCATCATGACAGGCCAGTGACAAAAAGTATTTTGGTCAATGTGTGAAAGTTGAAGGATAAATTTATAAAATCAGGATGAAATTATAAAGAAAATACAGGACTACTATCACCTTACTATAGTACATGGCATGTACTGTACATCTACATCTACAGTTTATGGCATTTATTTTCCAGGGAAAAGATGAAACTAAGAATTCATTTTAAATTCTAGAGAACTCAAGTCCTTCAGAGCACTAAGAAGGCTCTCTTCTCCAAAAACCTTTTTTATATAATGCATAAATCCATAGGAGAGGTCATAGGATCCTCCCACTGAATCTGATAAGAGGTTCTAGATTAGAATTCTGGAATTTCCTTCCTTTGCCAAACACCTGTCTCAGATGCAGAGGGATATCTGATTTTTGAAAACAGGAAAATGGGGGTCTATGACTCTGACCCTACACTTCAAGTTTAAAAAAAAAATGCATGGCTAGCTCAAAACAAGAAAGCTTCATTAAAGGATCAATAAGTGCTGCTATATTAGATAATCAATGCTAAAAATTGTACACTCCTGATTACCGAAGAATGATGACTCACGCACACTAAGGATCTCAAGAAGAATGACTTGTGCTCAACTCATTTTATTTGTTCAAACTGATTTTAGTCATACCCAAAGAAGAATTCGATAGTAAAATTTAAGCATAGAGAATGTGATGTCTGTAGGTTCCTTTCAAACCTATTTCCATGTAATTATGTGGGAATATCTCAAATGTTTTGATCCTCCCAAGTTCTCTCTCATATAAAAATACAAAAAAAAAAAATTGGAGAAACTTTTTGTGACTATTACCAAATTGGTGAGTTATACTGCAGTAGAAGTTCATAAATAAACTATAGCTAAGACTACACAGGACATGCATCACTCACCAATTGCCATCAAGAAAAACAGTCTTCACTCAGGAAGATTAGTTAAATTTATAACTCATCAAATCACAACAGTATAATAAGAAATAAACCCAAATCTTAAAAACACCCTCCTCTACCCCTTCTTTTTCGTGGGCTCAATTTTACTGCCAATTTTCTCTCCCTCCTCCCTTCCAGGGGCTCAGTGTGGTGGGAAATGATGTCTGTGGTCAGTCCATCACACGTTGTCTCCACTGCTTCTTTCTCCTCTGAGGGAGGACTCTCCACACTCTTTCTCTGCTCCATCATGGGGTCCTTCCCAAAGGAGACAGTCTTCCATGAATTTCTCCAACAGGAGTCCTTACCAGGGGCTGCAATTCTTCATGAACTCCAGTGTGGGTGCCTTCCACAGGGGCATAATTACTGCCAGCAAACCAGCTCCAGCATGGATTTTTCTTTCCACACAGCCATGGGCCCTGAGGACATAATGGAAACTTCTGTCAGCTTTTCACAGAAACCACCCCTGTAGTCCCTTTGCTACCAACACCCTGCCACACAAGCACAAGAGGTAGTGAGAAATGTATCCTTATTAGGAAAAAAAGCCCTCTGCGTATAATAGCAATCTTTAAAATTATTTAAGAAAGGACAGAGAGAGGACTTCCTCTCTCAGAGGACTTCCTCACTCAGAGAGAGGGTATTCAAGGTAAATATAAACTGTGTATGGATGCCTTGATTGTGCAGAAAGTGTACCGTATGTTTTGCCTGTGGGCACTGCTTTACAACTTAAAGGGATCACTCAAACACACGAAGTTATAAAAATATCTAATTGTCTTGTTATCAGGTAGGTTTATTCTGTAAATTCAGTAAATGCAAAAAGTAACTTTCAATTTGAAGGTGGCCTTTTAAAAATGTCAAGCTTGTTGTATTTTTTTTTTGTATCAGGACCGAGTCTACCTATATGCCAAATCTCAACTGAGACTCTTTCATTTATGAAAGTAAATCAAAACCAAATTAAAGATAACAATAGCTGTTATACATCAACTTTTTAGTATAGTAACTTCCCATCTTTCGGACAATATTTTGTTTGGTTTTGCCACTGTCCTGAAAACTTAAAAAATTTAAGACTATTAAAATATCAAGGAACAGGGTAAATTCTACCAATTCATATACTCTTTTAATAAGTGTACCTTTAATAAATGTTTCATTTTACCTTTTTAAAAATAAATGTGAAATTAATTACTTTTTAATTAAAATACAAAATCATTATCTCTCTAACATTTCAATGTTAACAAAGAGCTTGAAATTAGAAGGATTAAAAACTTAATGCTTTTTAGGGACACTAATAAAAGACATTGATGTGTGATAAGAAACACCCATCAGTTGTCAGATTATTGCTAAGGTACACAAAATAGCTTTCATGACAAAGAAATCTCAGGGATGTGTATAAAGGAAAATGTATTTGGAAGCCTTGATTATCCAAAATGCTATCCAGCACTGAACAAACTCCAGATAAAATTTTAACACTTTGAAGCTATGGTTGTACTGACAAAGTAGATCAGACCAGTGGAAACAGAGCTCTAGAACAAAGCAGTGGTGCTGAGAAGCTGTTATACATACTGTAGGTATTTTAGGGATTTACTTTTACTTCCCAGTAGCTTTAATTTTGTCATATGAACATCCATTAACAGTTGGAGAACAACTTCTAGGGGTTAGTTTAATATGAAAGCAATCTAGTCCAGTTGCCTTGAGATCATTTCAACATGTAAATCAAGAAGGGAGAGCTGGGGCATTAATTCCTGATCCAGATTAAACCTGTAGTGTAGATGAACCCCTAAAGCCCTTTGAAGAATTTATTTTTATGGTATCCTAAAGATGTGGGATAGGAAGAGACAAAATTGTCACCAAAGAGAAGTCAATATCTTGGGGTTTGGGCACTTGCCTGGCAGTAAAACAAGCCCAGTGTTCTATGAGGTATTCCACTGAGTTCTATCAGGTAAACCACTGGGATTCAATAAGAGATGTTTAGGTACTAGTCCTTCCAATACCTCCTGCTCCAAGTTTAAATTTTAGAAGTGTTAGATTGAAATTTCCTGGCGACCAATTAGAGACACCAATTTTCCCCGACTTACTATGCTTTTGTAGTGTTTTCTTTATAAAGCCTTCTATTGCTCCCACTAAGCTCCAGAGATATGACAGAAAAGAGCAGCTTAATTCCCCTTTCACTTAAGCTAGGGTAGCTCAGTTTGGCTTTTAACTTGTCTCTGAAAAAAAATCTTTGATAATTTTTCAGTTCTCTACTCAGATCATAGATTTTTTTTTTTTTTATCAGTGGATAAAAAGAACATCTGCTCAGCTAGAAATTTGGAATATGGAGAAACTGGTGAGGTACTGAGTTTTGTCTTTGAAATAAAAAAGACTCAAGAAGAAGAAACTGTTTTGTGTCTATGTCTCCCTTGCTTTATCTTCTACACAGAGCAGGAATTTAATGTGTACCCTTCAAAGCTAGGTAGGAAGTTATTTGAAATAATTCCTGTGGATAATTTACAACATGGTATAATAAAACCTTTGGAATAATTTTCTCTGGATTATGCTTATGCATTTCTTTGGTGAATTAAGTATCATATCTAATAGTTATATCAGGTGAAACCATATTACTAATAATGCACGGTGTCTTTTATATACTATATATATATAAACAAATGAACAAATTGAATGTTCAACATAATTTAAAGACTGATGATAAATAATCACTATCCAACTAAAATAGGCGTTGACATGTTCCAGTTTTCAGGCCAATGACCCAACTTTAATATGTTAATAGGTTTATACGTATCTGTTATTCATCTCCTCAGACATAACAGTCTGTGTATGTAGAAGTTTTATCAGAGCTTTCACTTTTAAATACACAATGAGCATCATTTGTGCAAGAGAACTCATTTTCTGAGGTACATTTGACATCAATGACCTGAACCCTAATGTTCTGCTTTTAGAGGCTTAAGGTGGGTTGGCTCTTTCTTTCTCAATGACTATATGCTTTGCTAAAAATAGTGAAACCATAGCCAGGTAATAGCTAGTTTAGCTGAATATTTCATATAAAAATTCAAATGAAGTTCTGAGTCTTGACATTACTGCTGAAAGCATTTTGTTTTGGTGAGTTTTTAGGCTAGCTGATATGGAGAAAGTAAGGGAGAAATAAACAGAAAGACACACAGGAAGACACGATGTGAAAACTAGTGCTCTAAAACAAGCTCTGAATCAATACTTCATGACAGCTATCTCCCCCCACTTTTCTTATTATTTATGGCAAATACAGTGAAATGTCCTCTGAAATGTTTCTAACTAAAAAATAAGGACTGTAAAATCATGTTGAAATGAATTTCCATGGTATTTTCCCAGTGGCCTTAATGAGTACTGTAAATATGTGTATTGAATTTTTTTACAGATAAGTATATTAATCTTGGACTTCAGTTCAATCTGTTAGTGCAACTTGGAGCTTTGTATATGTGCCAAAAATATTACAGCAGTTCAGAATTACAGTTATGTAATGACCCAGACAGTGACAGGTGCATCACATTAGTGGGTTCACCAGCTAGAGCAGATGTTCCCTGTCAACTTGCCACTTATTAGAATAATTTATTTGCACACAGGTTTTGAGCTTTCGAACTGATGTTACAGTAAGTATATGCTGGTAAATCCTATTGTGGCACAGTTATAATATCTCTGGATATTACAGTGACTAACAATTACACAGTGATGTCCAGTATTGTGATTTTCTCTAAGTTTCAGAAGCAATTTTCTTAGTGAATAGAGTTCTTTTATCTTTTTTTTTTTTTAATGAAAATAGTGAAAAGCTTTTCTTTCAATGTAAAAAAAAACCCTAAAAAAACCATAACTTTTTTTTTTTACTAGATCTCCAGGTAAGAATGTGCTCCTATTATTTTGCCTAGAAATCTTACCCTGCTTATAGTAAATTAATAAAAATCTATCCCTCCACAAGAAAATCTGCTGTTTTGTACAGCTTGAGAATTCCAGCATGCTCAGAGAACAGCTGCAGGAAGCAGACATGCCTTCTTTGGCCTATGGTCCAGACACCTGAAAGCAGTGGGAATCAAACCCAGGGATTCCCAGATCGGAGACACTCCTGATGTAAGGTGGCAGCTGCTCACAGAGCCCCTGCTAACCTGCAGATGGCTGAGGCAGCCATACCCACCGCCAGCAGCCAGGTCCCAGCTCAGATCTCTTCCCTGCTGTGCCACCACGGGCAGTCCTGCTAGCTTTGTATAAAGGCATTGGGCTTGTGCTGGCATATTGATTCTTGCATAGTGTTCTCGGGAAAAGCTGCATTAATGGCTGTTTTATAAATCTCTCTGGGCTGTAAGCAGAAAACAAAAGGAATTTAGCATCCTCAGTTTCTCATGGTAATGGCTTTTCTCTTAAGAACAAAAATACTCATCTTGATGCATACATGGATTTTTGTCTATTTAGTTTGATGTGCAGCCTCTGTTTTTCTTCAGGTTTTTGAAGCAGAAAGAAATTTTCATTTTTTTAAGAGGGAAAGACTGTGATATCTTTACGTGATTCAGAAGTGCTTACGGATATTTTGGGTCTATATGTGACTGAAATAAATGTTGCAATTTTCTTGATCTGGAGTATATGAATCTACAAATATATTTTTAGGTACATAAGCATATTTAGGTACATTTAGGTACTCCATACATGTACATAGGTACATTTAGGTACTCCAGAGCATTATAAGAAAACAGCAGATGCTAAATTATCATAGACCCAGAGAGACTGAGTCTTGAAACATCCCTAATTTATACAGATAAATCTACAGGGCTCCATAATTTGAGCTAATTTAACACTTAAAAAGTATTCAATAATATGTTGTTTAGTTCGTACAGAGGCTGGCTTCTGTCAAAATTATTTGGATCTATCCCCAGCTGTCCCCCGTGAATGACTGGCCTTGCTCATGTAGAGTGGCACTTAGAGAGACCCATGCCTCAGTGTGTGCCCTGAGGATTTTGCACACTATTTCTACACTAGAGTGCAATATTTTCCCCACTCAGGTTTCTCCCCAACAAGGAAAAAGATGTGATCACTATAGCTGTTTCTTGAAGGCAAAGTCTTTTGCTGGAAAATTAAAAATTTCTCATGTTTGATTCTGGTGACACCTGACTTTTCTGTGTGCGATAAATCTGAAATTCAACAGTAAGACACAATGAAACACACAAAAATGCCTGATTACTGAGTTTGGGTTTGTTGTAAATTGTGTAATTAGTAAATTCCTGGATAAATTGTGAAGGCTTGATATTTTACAAGATACCCCTTCAGTAGATTCTTATTTTGTAGGAAGATTTATGTTGGAATATATACAGGGAAAAATACAGCATGAAATTAGACATTGGTTAATATTAATCTGTAGATTGTCCTGGTAAACCAAATTTCCAGGTCACCTGTAGTCATGGAAGTTGAAAATTAGTTGTGGATACACAGGTGCCTGGCACATTGTTATGAATGGAGACAGGAGCTCAGATAAATCTCTGCCTTTTGCCTAGGCCTTTAGCAGCAGGCAGTAGCTCTTACTGGGGTGCCAGCACCCCAAGACCCAGTCTCATTTGCAAGTTTTTTAATAATGGCCGATTAGGTCTAATATGACATAAATTATCATTTATTAGACGCAGAAAATAACAGACATCAGACTTAGGAAAAAACTACATACTACACAGGAATAAAATAAAAGAAAGTAGCTACTAGTAAAGAGAATTCAGCGTGCATAAAGGTACCTGTTATTACAGCTAGCAAGAAATAATATAAGTTGGGAACCAATGTATCTTACCAATGCCAATTTGGTGCTGAAGTATACCTCAGAATCCTTTCACTCAGTTCTCAGGAAAGTAACCAGCAGGGCCTGTGTCCAGACTCCGGGGAGAAGCCTTTGCACGTTTCCAGAGTGTGTGTAGGAGACTTGTGCCTCTCTGATGGTTTGTGGTCTTTTAAAGTGTGGAAGTGTGTCTTTCGGTCATGTACTTATTCTTCGTCTCTTTCCACATCCGATTTCCAGAAGATGTGGCTTCTGGGTTGGATGCTCCAGACTCTCCTTACCAAGTTGTAGATTCTTGGTTGGAGACCCCAGACTTTCAGGCACAGAAGATAACCCCTTGATGGGCTTTTGGCCCAGCCTGAGTTAACTATGCACCAACCATATGGTAGAGGGAGAAGGGGAGGACATCCTGCCACACACGTACATTGAAGACTGAAGTAAATGGTAGTTGCTTTTTATATTGCTTCCTGCCATCTTTCCTCATTGAAGAGCAAAACCAAAAGGTTGTTGTGGTTCTTAACAGGATGCAGAACATTTTGTTTTAAAAATGAACAGTACAGTTTCACATTTCCCTGCCATTTAAAATGTTTATTACTATAAAGCCTTTCCTCTCCATCTGAATTACAAAGTGCAATCGCTCAGCTGTTCATTGAGCTTATTTTGCTGCCAGCTTATTACATATGATCTCTTCCATTTATGTCATACTTATAACTAATAGCATACTTTTTGAATCCCTCAGAAAATTTAGGGAGACAATGTCAGAGTAGACACTGTTAAACATTGTCCTCAAACTCAACCTCTGCATTTTCATCAAACCTAAGGAATATTTTTTCTCTGATGGGTATAATAAAGAAAGATGGGTAAAGTCAACTTCTGGGCATTTTCCTGTTTGTGAGCTGAACAGTTGGACCGCAGCAACTTGACAAAGTCATGGTTTAATAAAATCATACCAGCTGTAGTAAATTATTTGGGATACACAAACCAGCAAATTGAAGAATAAATGGAAACTTACTTTAAATATGAACTCCTCAGTCGTGGTTTCTCCTGAACTCTGATAAATGCAGAAGTTAATGTATATTTTAAATTCACAGAAAGCTTAAATCTTGTTCTGGATCTGGTTCCAATTCAGCAGATGTATTTTTACCAGCTTTGCAATCTTTTGATAGACAATCCATAGAGAAATATTAGTGATGTAAAAACTTCTGGTTTTATTTCCCTAAATAAAGCTGCAAATTCTATGTATTCAATTTAAGAAAAAAAAAAGGTGATTTCTAATTCACTTCTTTCTACTTCACTTCTACCCATAACACGTCACCAAGAGGTCCTGTGTGACACCAGGGGTGGGTTAAGCAGGACACTGAAGAGAAGAGGGAAAATAAAACCTCTGCTTCAAAGTCGTAGAAACACAGAACCCTTACGGCTGTAGACAACTTCTAACATCACTGAGTCGTATCACTGACTCAGGATTCTCAAGTCCACCTCTAAACTATGTCCCCAAGTGCCACATCTGCATGTCCTTTCAATTCTTTCAGTGATGGTGATTCCACCATTTCCCTAGGCAGCCTGTTCTGGTGCCTGGCCACCCTTTCAGTGAAAAAAATGTCCAACCCTTCCCCCCTCTTGCCAAAGGTGATCACTGGGGCACCATTCCTCTCCTTCAGGTCAGAAACCACTTGTACCAGCTTTTTGTAGACCATCCTGCCTGGAGGTCTCTTCCAAGTAGTTGTCTTCTGACATATTCTGTAAAATTGTGATACAAATTCGTAAATAAGTAGTTTCATCTAAGTGTGCCAGGATAGAGGTCACCTTGGAGCAATGGCTTCTGAATTGAGGTTACAGAAGTCAGGGCCTGACAAAAGGGAGCAAGCTGGCTTGGAAATCTGCTGTCAACTACAAAGCAGCTACAGATTGTTGTGAAGGCTGCCGTTATGGTTGTTAAGACTGAGTCAGATCTCTCTCATGATTCAGAGACAAAATAATACATATTCAAACATCTTTTTACAGAACTTCAGAACCCCCAAGTAGAAGCTGGAATAACAAAGTACTGCTAGAAATCTGCTAGATCATCTCAAGCTGCAGCACAGCAAAAAACAGGGGCGCCTAAAGAGCTGGTCACCGCACAAGCCTGGTGCGTCCATCAAACAACCAGCACACGACAGCCACGTTTTCATCATGTGGCGATAATGTGAGAATCACGCACCCATCTGGTGCCCGTTGTGCACCGAGAAGACACCAATCACGTGCCCAGCATGTGAGAACTGTGCCCATCACACCCAGGCACGTAGCAATTGCACCCAGCATGTGTCTTGTGGCTCCTGCAGTTGTGCTGCTGAATGGGTGCCAACAGCAGCAACAGATGATGCAACAAACACAGGAATGAGCTGGTGGCTGTTACAAGGTGGGGCAGACAATCGCCAAGCACAACAAGAAACTTCCTTTCTTAAAAAAATAATTTCAGTATTATTGGGACAGAATGGATGAGTAAGCCAGGTAGGAAGCTTCAGACATCTGTCCTAACTGCAATGCAAGTCGATGTTTTCATCAATTACTAAGATTATAAAATTGAGGATACCCCTTCAGTTTTACATTCCTGTTTAATTGATATTCTCTGTTGCAGTAATCATTTTGCGTACAGGACTAAAACAGACCACTGGATAGAGCAACTGTGTTACAACTGAGCCAACTGGTGGGATCTGCAGTGACCTACTAAAACATTTTTATGATAGGGCAGGTCTCCATATACATGTAATAGTGAATGGACACCCAGTATCCATTTTACTTATATAAGAAACCATCTCAATAGAAAATTTTTGTAGAAACACAGGAGCTGTGTGTCTAACTAGCGAGTCTATAACTTTAAGAAGAACATACACAGAAAGCCCAGCTGGGAGAGAGGTAACATTTTTGAAGGAACAGGAGAAATTACATTGAAATTGAAATTGGATTGATTTGGCAAATTTTCAGGTATATTAACTCAATTGGACTCTACAAAATTCCTATGAACCTGAAGCTCCTGGTTTACTCATCATGGTTCATAACTGAATAGAGAGAAATTGGTTTCCTCGACTGTTTTAAGACGGCCCTTACTTATGATAGTGATCATCATTTATCGATGATATAGTTGTCTGCCTTAAATCAAATTATTATCATGCATATGTCTCCTTTTCATGAGCTGTCAGAGCCTAGCTCTGGTACATCAACCAAATCCTGAACCCTGGCCAAAGAAAGTGCACACAGATGTCATGGCCAGACTTCTATAAAAATAAAATAGCTGCTTCAAAACCACTGCATTTGGCAGAAAAAAGGTATGAGAGGTGAGTTCTTTTATGTGCAGAAATCAGAAGAGATAAGAGAGAGTTTATTGTTTAACACTGGCTCTGTCCCCCATTGAAATACAAAAGAAAAAGCCTGGAATGAGAAAAACTGTATTTTATGAAAGAAAGGTCTTTTCAGAATTTACCTATGTAGGAGACTGATGCAAAATGCTGAATCATGTTTTATACATCCTAGGCTTCTATCTCTACCTTGGTTTTTAATAGTGTTTTGGAACAGATAAGTTGCCACTGTTCTATAAAATGTGTTTACAGTATTTCATAAGCACCTGTGTACCACCTAATGTAATTTGTAGGCCCTATTTTCTGCTTTTGCCTTTTAGATAACACTTAGAAAAAGGTTTCTGTTCAATTTGGAGTACCATGCTTGCTTGGTACACACTGCCTGAGCTGGGTAAAAAGCCACCACAACAAGCTAAAAACCAAACAAAACTACCTTTCCTAGCCTACCTGCTAATGTCTACGCTAAATGGGATTAAACTGACTAGTGCCCTCATCCGCATTTATCCAAAATACAGCTCATTAGTATGGCACGTATTCTGCACTTTTTTCCCCAAAATCTTTTTGCCCTTTATCCTGGCCTGAATTTATTCCTTTCCTAAACTGGCCAAGGTAGAACACCCTCTATTGACATCCACTCCACCCTTCAGAAGGACCTAGTACTGAAATGTGTGAGAAGCATATCTGTTCAGAGCTCAGCATATGGTGGATTAAATGGTAAGGACATCCGTCCCAGATGCGTGCCCTTCATCAGGAGCAGTGGCTGCCAGCACAAGTCAATGTGGCACAGCTCATTTACCGAGGCCTGGGCATAACTCTTGCTTGCACATCGGCAAAATAATGGGAGAGCATCACCTCAGGAGCTGGAAGACTTGTGAAAGATGATGAGAAAGGAAAGAGAAGGGCAAGCACCTGTGAGAACAGCAGTTACAGAATATGCAAAAACTGGCAGGGAAATACTTGTAAGCAGAAGTTCTAGAATTACAGTCAAAGCAGCTTTTACTAAGTAAAATACATGAATGTTGAGTGTCTTAGTATTGGAGGGGACAAGCATTGTTTTACATACTATATCTGCAGTTATCTTTCAAAATTAGGTTTTTATCTCTACTTATGTGTTCTTTTAATATAAATTACATGTTACTTATAAATGCATATGTATATTAATTAAATATGTTTCTAGGGTAGTTTTTGTCTATTTAGGTGATTCATAGCTTGGGAAATACAAACAAAATTGGTCATGTCAGTTACTCTTAATTGTTTTTTCACCCCAGGAGGCTGTTCTGGTAATCTGTATGGCCAGCTTTGAATGAAAGTCTTTTCAGTGGGCAAACTGTAAAGTTGATTATTAGTGTGATTATTTTCACTTGCTTTTTATGTCTTCGCTTTTGTTTATATTCCTTTTTTTTTTCCACTCAATAATCTTAGAGGATTCAATTGCTTTTAACATTGCTTTACTTTATTTTGTGCACCCATGTATTATGGAGATGTTTTATTCATGTCTGAATTATTTTCCTCCCCAAAATGTCAAAAACAGTGTAGATACTTCAAGCTTAGTGTGTTCACTGTACTACAAATTGAATTTTCCTCCAGCTATAATTATTACAAGCTGGGTGTTTTTCTTCCTCCTAATTTATCTAGGAGAAAAGGCAGGGTGTCTTTATAAAGACATAAGATGCCACAGAGTTTAAATATCTTTGTATATGCTTTGTTTATCTTGTGGATTCACAATACACAGGATCTGCCACTGAACAGAGACTTCCTGCATACTTGATATTCCTATTTTTCCGTCCTTTAAAAAACATTAAACATTTTTGAGAAATGTTGTGAGCCTAAGGATAATTTGATGTTAAAAGGAAGAGTTGCTTCTACCCCTTGAAAAGTCCATCCTGAATCTTAATATAGGTTGTGCAGTAGGAGGAAAAAGCATAAGAAAGATTATGTTCTATATGCTGCTGATCATTATGTGTATTCAATGTGCTAGGACAAGATTCTATTCATAAAACTAATTTTGTAGTTGCAGGCTCAGGCTCTCCTGGTTTGCACTGATTTTTTATCAGTAAACTTATTTTTTCTGCTTTCTGTTGTACATTGGAGAGCATACTGTGGTTGTTTCGAGACAAATGAAGAAGTCATTCTCTCAATATTTTCTTCCAATTTGTGTGTGCATCATCCAGGTAATCGACAAATAAAAATTAAAGGTGTGAAAATAAGAGTATTTATTCTACAGCTAAAAGAAAGTAAAGAGAATTTTATCCATATTCTGTTTTGAACATATTCTTAATTTTTTCTCTAGGGCTACCATAACTAAATGTTGTAGCAGGGTAAAGCACTGTAGGCAGGCTGCTGGTCTGAGAAAATTAGAGACTCTATGTCATGATTTAGATAGATATGTGGGGTTCATTATCCAGGTCAATACTCTGAGTGGCAGGTGTAGTGGGATTACTGTCAGTGGCAATACCCCAGGCTGTGAGCGGTTGCTATATATAATATGGGTTTTCTCTTTGCAAGCATGCACTCAATCTTCTTCTAGATTGTAGTTATCAGAACTGTATAACTCTTTAAGGTTTTCTGTTTGAAGTCCTAAAGAAATCCGAAGTATTATTATCTAAACAATGCCAGAATTTCTTTCTTCTCTAAAGTACTAACCATAGGACTTTACCAGCTGGACATCCATTTATGTATTTGAACATGTGTCATTTTTTTTTTTAGGGTAATTCAGAAGGGCATACTGTAACAAAAAATGTTATAGGAGGGAGATCAATTAATGAGAAAATGTAGAAAACTAGCTGACATTCCAATTACAAGATCCTATTTTCAGTTTGCTTAATACTTTGTTAGGCTTTAAATATTTATACTTTTTCTGGCTACAAATCTGTTTCAAGCAGACTACTTTTAAAAATATCTATGAAAATAATTTTACTGTTTCACTGTTTCAGGAAAGTTAGAGAAAAGTATTGTCTTGCCAACATGAAAGAGAAATCTAAAGCTTTTAGGTCCCAAAGTCTCTTGACAACCTCCCATCCTGTGAAACAGAGGTTTGAAATATATAAAAGAAGGAGGGCAACAGTCAAGTTAACAAAATGCCTTCAACTGGCATTGAAGTTTGCCCCAACTCAGCTGGGTTTTAAGACTTTGTAAATATTATTTTGTATAAATTCCCTGCAGACTTTGAAAGACCTAAGCAAGTTTGCTCTCAAATTCGGTACCGCATCTTCAGCCAGCATCTCAGCCAGAGCCTTTGGGGCACTCTGGTCATTGCATGCCCAAGTCCTTCTGCTCTTATCAGAGCAGCTCTGAAGCTGAGGGCAGAGATTTGTGCATCATCTGTTGGCACACGCTGAGGATGGAAACCAACTGCTGCTATCTTATGTTGAGTTGAGGATCATCAGGTTTTTGTGACATGGCCTTGGTGAGTCCTCGTTACTCACAGTGTTGGAAATTGTTTGCCCCATACTCCCTAAAAGAAAAACATCCCTACTTAGGACATTGAACAAAGGAAAGCTACATAAAGAAGCGTTAATGACAACAAATCAAATGCATAAGATGAGGAAATGTGATTAAAAATAAAATCAGCCTGGATAATCCTAAATTGTCCCTTGTCCTGAACACTATGATACCATTTAAATTACATATTTTCAAATTGTCATTTCAAAAAATTTCTGTTTTTTTCAACATGTATATGAAATAATGCCTGGAAATAAATTGTAGTGATATCAGGAATGAGACAAACATCTGTCATTCCTCTATCTTCTTTACTGTAGATATTAAACAGTACTCAGTGAGTGTCTACCTGTGGGAAGGTAATCAAATTAAGATTAAATTTAAGAAATATTGTAAATTATTTTCTTATTTAAAGTAGAAAATAGAAGGTACTATTATCTGCTATTTATGCAAAAAAAATCTTGTTAGAAACAGACAATTCTTATAATTCTTGGCATGTAGACCTAGGAATTGATTCAGCTGAGTGATCCTTGCAGTTTTTATTTTATTTTATTTTTCTTAAATCAGCTCCTTCAGTAATTATTTAAGAAAATTAACATTAGGCCCACTGGGAAACAGATTATGGTTATGTGAACAAACATTAGGTTGTTTACAGATCAGCACATAGGCTCTTGTCTGCTGTCAAGTATGTTGCAACTTTGGTTTCCTCTGCACTAAAAGTAACAAATGGGAAAAGAAATCAGTGCTAGAAATGAGGTGCAATTTTTAGACTGGAACATTAAAAAAGCTATTGGGGGAAGTAGCTGTCAGTATGGGAGTTCTAGTTCAGAGATGATTTGCAAAGTCAATGTTGCATGCCTAGAAGTTATGAAAATTGGGCCCATTTTGCTGTAAATATCTAAGGTTGCACAAATTAAAATCAGAACCATACCATTGTGACTGTAAGGGTAATATACCCCATGGAAAGCAATATGTACACTTGTGGACCCCTGAACCACACAACCTGCATTTAAAGTGGAATAAACCAATACTGAAGGGAAAAGTCACTGCATAGCCAGTGCACATGGAAACATGCATTTGTTAATAATCCCTACAAAAAGTGAGAGAAGAACAATAACAGAAATAAGCTAAAGCATGTCACAAGGTATAAGAAAGGTTAGCGGATGTAGTGATTGCTGTACTTAGTCAGTGAAGCACAATGTGCTCTTAACACATAATGATTTTACAAGAACCATTTGTTAAAAGTCAAGTGGAAATTTTTGACCATCTCAATTTGCTGAATCAAGTGGGTATGTGATGCTGAAAATATTTGGGACAGCTGACCCAAACTGGCCAAAGGGATATTGTGTACCACAGAACAGCATGATTAGTGTGCAGACTGGGGGGAGTTGTCTGGGAGTGGCTGATTGCTGCTCAGGGACAGGCTGGGCATTTGCCAGTGACTTTTGAGAAATTTTATTGTGTGCTGTTTGTTTTTTCTTGGGTTTTATTCCTCTCTATTTTTGTTCTTGCTCTTTTATTTTTCATTATTATTATTATTTTATTTTATTAGCTAATTATTATTATTAATAACGTTTATTTTAGTTATTGAATTATTCTTATCTCAACACATGTACTTCACCTTTTTTTGATTTTTCCCATCAAATCAAGGGTGGGGGGCACAGAGAGTGAGTGAGAGGGTCCATAGTACTTATTTACCAGCTAGAGTATGCCAGAATAAACAAATTATAAAAATAACACTTTGTGACCTTTTAGGTTAAATAATTCTATGCTGAAAAGATTTGAATCTTTTGGAAAACACGTTTTTTCTGATGTCTCTATTTTGTCAAAGAGAGTTGTAAGTATGGTACTTGAAACTTATTAAATACCTTACATAAAAATATACTCCTATGAAATGGAAAGAAAAATATTTAATACAACAAAAAGCACAGGAGGGATAATGCATTCTTAGATTTTCTGCCCTTATCTAAGGGCATTATTATTTCAAATGGACTCCAAAAGAAAATATAAAATTGGGATGAATTGAATTTTAAAATTCAAAAAATTCCATAGATAATATGGACCTACTAAGCATTGCAGGTCTCTTTTCTCCAGCACCAATGGTTCCAGCTGAATCCAAAATGGTATGAATACAATATTTTGCTGACACTTTGGCAGAAAGTGATGAAGAGTTCCTAGGAGAGTAGATTGAAGTTTTGGAGTAGCTTCTGGAAATGTGTGTGACAGTGATAAATGGTCTGATTAGATATCCCTAGACTTTTTATAATGTTCGGTCCCACAGTTTCACTTGTTCTAGCTTCTATTTTAAACACTTATTTTCCAGGATAAAATGCCTGATGTACAAGGAATTTGGTAATAAGAAGTAAATAAACCAAAAAAGTCACTCTAAATAAAAACCTTGAGCTCCAGAAAATGAAAAATATCTTTGTTAAAATTAATGATTGAGGGCTGTACACTATAACTAGCTTGCACAAACTGAGAGAGGAAAGCAAACTTATTCCGAGCTTGGCACCCCAGAGAGGAGAACAGTTCTGGGCTGACAGCAGTGATGGTGTGCGTAGCTAATCAGAATTGTTACGTCTTGAAATTAGGTGCAATTTCACATAAATCCATCCTGGATCCTCCATGTAAATTTGTTGAGCGTATTACTCTCATATGGATTAAGCCAATTTGAAAAAATTCATTAAAAACTTGAGCAACATCTCAGTTAGTGGTTCCTGTTGCCCTACTGTAGGCATTCAAACTCCTTGTGTGCGTATCCTGTTTGTGCATGTATGTATAAAAGAAACATAGCAGAATTAAGTTCTTTAAAATGTATAGTGGAATGTCAGAAACTCTCTTTACCAATTGAGCCTCTGAAAGATGTCGAAATGATAAATATAGATCTATTCTTCCAAAAGCAGATAACTGAGTCTTCAGGTGAGTAATACATTTCCAGCCACAGTTTGAAATCATGCTCTTCCTTCAATAATTGGGTTTATTGGGAGAGATGTCCCCATATATGAGAAGCTACACATTTTATTTTATTTAGTACAGCACCTTCAGGGTGTGAACAATCATCCAGCATGGAGCTGCAGTTCCCTTGTTCATTATTCCATGTCTGGGAAGGAGCTATCTAGTAAAACCTATCCTAAATGTCTGCCATCTAAAAGGTGGCATCTGAAATATAAAAATAGTCTTTGGTTTGAGCACCTTTGGATGGTGTATGCGTGTGATGATATAGTAATATTATTCAGAGGCTACAACATTCAAAACATTGCATAATTCATTAACTGATGGCTTGAAAATATTTAAATTTAAGAAAATGTATTTTTCTTCTGTTTTGAGAAACCACAAGAAAATTGGACAGAAAGGTTTGTTTGGAAACTTTGCTGAATAACGTTTTTAAAATGTTTTCAAAACTGGGAGAAATCGCAGAGAGAAATTTCAGCCAACAAAAAAGTTGAAAAAAACCCTTTGCCATTATTTTAGAAGTGAATGCATAAGTTGCCAAAATATGTCCTTCTTAAAGAGGAAGATATTTTAAAGAAATTAGTTTCAACCCAGGAACATGATACTGCAAAATATTGCAGTCCAGTATAAGTGGAAATTTCAGATAAGTGAACACAGGACATACATGGGCCTTTTTCAGTAAGGAAGGGAGTTTCAGCAGAGATAATTCTGCAAAATAAAAAGGCAGTGTCAGTGTCTACACTTCAGAAATATCAGCAACCCCTCTGATGCCTGCAGCTTCTAAAAATGAAGAATAATGCAAAGATAAAGAAGAGGTTGCTGCGAGAAAACAGGAAACTACTCTGAGACAAGATGTTTTATGAACAGTGTTCAATACTGTCTGCATGTATACACACCTAGAAGTATCAGTGGTATTGAACTGAAATTCATTTAATAAGTGAAATTCAAGTTTTGAGGATGAAAAAGAATGTATTTTAAATACATATTTTAAAAAATTGAATTAATTTTATTACTCACATTTTAATGATAGAACTTGTAGCAAACCATAATGAAAGCTGAAGAAACCATAAAGAAACCATAGGAAAACCATAGAAAACTGTAAAGAAAGTAGAAGAAAGGAATAGAAATTAACCCAACAATAGTATTCAGACTGGTAAAACATTCATTTAGGAATAGAGGAATTAATTTTAGCCATCAAATCAAGCTTATATAAAATGAGTGTTTTGTAAAGTTCAGTGGCATACTGTTCCAAACATATATAAGAGAAGCCCTTTCTTTCCTGAAAAGCAATAAGCAAGAATTAAGTAATACAGTATTTATAAAGCTTCCCTCAACAACAAAAGAGAAAGCACACACACAAAAAAGCCATCTCTTAAGTTTACTTTTAATTGCTTTTGTTAAAGTAGTAAGTGTTGACTTATGAAGATGTTTCCAGGAAGGAGAAATTATTTTCAGAAGTACAGAGAGAAGATTAATTTATGCCAGGTCGCCTGAGGTGAAATAGTTTCCTCACCGGTTTAAATCCTCTGAAAGAACAACCCAGGCTGGAAATTTCAGAAGACTGAATCTTCATTTTTCTATTATAATCTGATTTTGGCACAAAAATACCATATTTTGTTTGCAAACAATGGTGCCTAAATGAAGAAGTGCTCGACTGCACAGCATCCCCTAGAATCCTCACAGCATAACATCCAAGTGGTACAGTTCATTTATGTCTTTGTAGTTACTAAAACATTGGTTTCTTCACAGTGCCAGTCTTTATGGTGACTACACACAAGTTTATAGAGAAAGCCTTGAGACTGGAAAGCCCTTTCTGTTCATAAATAGAACATAATTCTGTAATGGCCAATGAGCCCCTGCTTCACACTCTTTGCTTGTGTTCTGGATCAGGGCTCTTTGGCATTTTGCTTCAGCTTTTTGGTGGAAATTCAAGTTGGTTTCACTTGGGTTGACACTTTGCAAAAATTTATATTTAGGGCTATGTTTAATTCTTATTCGAGAAAAAGAGAAGTTTAAGAAAATTTCTTTTTATTGAATATTACATGGAATAGTTATACCACACTCTACTTACTTCCCTTTGCAGATGATCTTGAACATGCATGGATAGCCTTGACTGGATCCAGACTAATGAGGCAGACAAGATGTTTTCCAGAATGTTGCCAACCCATGCTCTGTGAGATTCTCGTTATCACTGCAAAATTTTAAAAGAAAGCACCACAAATTCAAATACTGAATAGGCAAACTCTGCATGCAATGTCCAACTTCTGTCCTCCCAACAAGAATTTTGAGCTGTCACGAATGCATTTGACATGTAAAGGTTAGAGCATCAATGATGGAAGAAGTAGCTAATAGGTTGTCTTTCAGCCCAAGAGACTTAGGATTAAAAAGAATACAGGTTTCCAGATTGTTATTAAACTTGTCTCTAATTTTTAATGACTAGTTCTAGCAAAAGAAAAGGATTTCTTTTCTTATGTATAAACCCAAGAAAATAGTAAGTGTTCAATCTGGTTTCTGGTTATTCATAGTAAACCAAATTACTTGCCACTGTATGATTAGGAAAATGTGTTACAAATAAAATTTTTGCACTAATCTATCCACATAATGAAAATTGTCTTTCAAAATATTTTTTTCTTTCCTAGAGAACAGTCACTCTGGATTATAAAATGTAACATTTTGATAAGTTTTAAAAATATTAACAACCCCATCTAGTTAAACATGAGATAGAAGCTCATGTTAGATCCAGATCTAGTTGGGAATGAAGTAAACCTTCAAAGTGGACTTGCTAGGTTGGTAACCTAAACCACTTGATTCAACAACAAAAAAGGATCGTCTTTTGCTTTCTTACATTTATCATCTGTCTAATACCTAATACGTAAAATATAAATGTCATGGTTAAGATATAAGGTACCACATAAGCTCAATCACATTAAACTTTCCCTATAATTGACTATAAAGATTTCTTCAGAAAGTTTTTCTGTTATGGATGTTTAATCAGTTTCACAGACAATGGCAAACTTTACTCTGAAAAGTTCATTTTCTATTACTTTCGTCTAGAACCATCTATTAAATCACGCCACACATCTTATTATTCTTTTTTTTTGCTGCAACAATATGGAAAAATCTTACCTTAAGTACTGAAATTGGAGAATTTTTGTTTTTCATGCAAACACCAAACCAAACATTTTTGTACTTCTAGATTCAGTCTTTTTCAATACAAACAATTGCTCAGGATTTTGATTTACAGTCTATTAATAATAGTAATATCTAGTGGGCTTGCATTTCAACATTTTTATACCTATGCAATCAGCAATGTTCCCTGAGACACTGTAAGGAAGTCCAATTAATTTCTGATCTCTGTGGTTATGATCGCTGGCCAAGATAATTTTCTTTCTGGCAGAAAGAGGTGTCTATATCTATTCCAGAGTTGATTAACCTGTATGATATGTGGTAGAAATAAGAAAATTTCGCTGTATACAGCTGGCTATTAATGAAGAGCAATGCTGTCAGAAACACTTGTCATGCTCTAATGCTGTCAGAAACACTTTGCTAGGACCAAAGTCAAGTTGGTGACTGACCATCTGTCTCTGTGCATATGTATTTTAAATAGTTCATGCTTTACTGATCCATCAGATCTCACCTTGAATCAGAATAATTAACTACATCAAGACAATTTGGGTTAGCCAACACACCAAGATTTTTACTGTTGACCTCAATATAGCCAGGAGCTCTGTTGGCCCTGGTCTCAAACAGTAGTTTCTGTTACCTTGGATGACTCAGTTAATTTTTATTCTGGGTATATAAAAGATTATACTTATTCAGCTTTTTAAGATGCTGTCATGACTTTGCCATATTAAAATCACATTTTACATTATGCAGTGAGGGTTGTTTTCAGCTGCTGTCTAACAGTGTATTATATACTATCAGAGCAGTTTCACTTTGGTTTCACTTCATTACAGAAAAATATTATTCAGCTAGAGCTTTTCAACCATTGCTTTGAAATATGAAATAAGAAATGGGCCTTTCTTATAGACATAAGTAGGTGCTTTATTTGCTTAAAACTTTGGTCCAATAGCATTGAATGGATGATAGAATAAGTATTGTTGATATGAGAAGTATTGTCAGGCTTTCAGTGATGCATAAGGCAACATTAAAGCCTGGATCTGCTTATAATCACCATTTCACCTGTTCTGCACAGGTTGATCTCTGAAAACTTAGAAGAGCTTAAGTTGGGAAGCTGGTATAAACAGTATTATCCCAACTAGTCAAGGAAATAATTCTCATTTTTTATGAAAGTTAAAGTGAATTATGGGTAAGAGCAGTAGGGGGGTTTACATTTCATATGTTGAATGACAAACAGCAATAAGTAAATAGAATTAATATGACTGATTTTTACACACTATGTTAATTGAAGCTGAGACTATTATGCTTGGATATAAGTATTCTCAGTCAACATGTCAGTATTTATAAAATATCAATAAGCTGATGCTTACTTGCAGTCTAAAATACTCCATCTAACCTAAGCAGAATTATAAAGTAGTAAATACCAATTATATTTCCCCTTTTTTCCTCAAAGATAACTTAAAACTCAGTTAAAACATATAATACAGAAACTGCAGAAAAAAAGAAAAGATACAATCTTTTCTCCATATCCACAGTAATTAAGACTGGTTTTAATAGACTTAAATTCTGCAAGGAGTATTCAGAATAAATATTAAAAATCACTTTCTTATGATAAAGACACTGAAACAGTAGAATAGACTGCTTGAGTCAACCATCATGAGTGATCTTTGAGGAAAGGCTAGGATTTTCAGCTTGACAGAATCAGCTGGGTAAGTCTGAGCCGAAAAACATCGTTCCTCTGAAATACCAACATTTAGAACTGCACCCAGATCCAGCTGTCTAATATCCAGATGTTGGGGAGAGGGAATGTCTCAATAATGAAGGTTTTTCTCCCCTTTTAGATAAAAGGAACAAAACTGATTCCTAACCCTCTTCTAGAGTCAGAATTCCTTTAAAAATACAGTTCTGTGTATATAAAAATCAATATCTCATTAAGCAATTAAAATCCAAAGGAGACTCAGGAGAAGAATTAAAAAACAAAGAAAAAGCTTTTGTTTCAAGTCTTGATCCAGTTGTCCTACAGAAAAGTTAAAAAACTCATTGTACTCCTAAAATTGACTGAGTTTTTGGTAAGGCGAAGAAAGAGCAGGCAGCCCCAGGGAATGGCAAATATTACTCCATTTGGAAGAGCTATTCTCTGTGAGAAAAAAAAGGGGGCAGCTGTTGGCCATGCTTTTTCTGATCGGTAACTAGCTCAGAATTTTCATCTCAGGGCTGTCAGAATGCTCCCTTTAAGCAGCCCTAAATTCCTTCAGAAGTTACAAGGAAAAAAGTCAGCAGAGATGAAAATATTTTTTTTTTTTACTCTCTGGGAAAAAATCATTCGGCATAGACCTTTTCATGTTCATTTTATCTCAAAGATCTATCAAAGGTTAGTCAAATTAGTTTTATGATAATTCAGGCAAGACACCAACATTTACTTTCACATTTAATCACAAATGGTTTGACCTTGGGCAACCTTCCATACATCAGAGGAGAGGGTTCAGAGAGACATTACAGGAAGGGGTTGGCTCTAATAAAGACTCTTCACTTCACAGTCCAGCATGAGGCACCCTGGCTGTCAACAGAACGATGTGACAGCAATCAGATCAAACACGTAATCTGGTTAATGAGGCATATCGCAGGAACCTGCCGAGAAACTAAGTGTGCGAGTGATATGGGTACTTTGTCATGGATTAATAGAATATTAATCAGGGCAAGGTTCATTTTCATATCCTGGTGACAGAAGGATTAGGCAGCATTGGAGTGCTAAAGCTTTAAGTACCTTTGAGAATGCAGGGTCTATCTTCCTTACTTTTGTTCCAAGTAAAATGAATAAATCTAAATATCTTGCAGTCCATGCTTATCATTCTGAATTTTTTTCTCAGCTATCTTATGGAAACTTGGTTAAAAAGCATCATAAATCTTCTGTCAAACTTTCCAAAGGAGCACCTGTACTCTGTAATTTTAGGTCAGTTTCCTCCTGCCTTCACATTTTAGCTTCTTCAACAATGGGCCATGTAATACTTTTCTGTGTTTTTGAAACAGTAATGTAGAGGTGCCAAACCTTGATCAGCAATTTATAAACTCACAGTCTATTTTTTCTGTAGTATTTGAAGCATCTCAAGAAAATAATGGTAACTAGTTTTAAAAATTGCAAAAATAACTTTGATAATAGGGTACTTTTTGAACAAAAGATGATATTGTTTAAATATATTGAGGTTATTATTGTTCATGGGAGCTATCTAGATAATTTTAAAAAGTCATATGAAAATTTATTGCCACTTTAATAATTTTGTTTTCCAGCTATTCATTCCATTCGGTGGTACATCAGAAATCTATAACAAAACAACATATGCAGTCTCATAGGCTGGTTTGTTGTTTTGGTTTTTGCTGATAAACATAGTGAAGTTGAAATTCTAGGAAAAGTGGGACTTCCAACAGTGAGTAGAAATGCATTCACTAAAAACACTAGAATTTTGAATACAATTAAAATATATTCAAGTCAAGCGACTAATATTTCCAGGGCTAATTTTGTTTTCTGAGATGGGGGAGTGGATTTTTTAACACACTGAATCTCCCCACACAAGCACTTGGCACAGATTTTAAAGAAAGGCAAGTAGCATAGAATGTGCAAGCAACATCAAGAAAATGGCAAAAGTATGTATATAGTGTCATCTGTTTCTTCCAGAAATGGATATGGGCTATTGGAGGTGCCCAAAAAACAATAGGAAGAGTATTTACTTATTCATAGAAAGCATACTGACAGTATGATGAATTCTTATTGCTTTTTAAACGTGTGCCTGAGGAAAAGGATATCCTTACATCACTAAAAGTTTTTGCTTTTCTGATTTTTTTCAGGTTAGCAAGAACACTAGGCCACTAAGACAAATTCCCATCAAACATCTCTCTTGGATTTATTGTTTGCCTATTTTCTCTATTTTTTTAAACTATATTTTTAAAAACAGAACTTACAGCAAATCTAACACAAACTTTCAGGTCAGTGGTATGCTTTGTAACTTCATCCATGCATTCATATTTACTCTCTTTCTCCATGTCTCTATTTTGCCATGTTTCTGCAGATCCTTTGCCAATCACTGTCCTTCTTGATTCGGCTCCCTACACCAAGATTCAGCTTCAGTTCCTGAGAAAAAATATCTACTGGGTGATTTCCTTACACTAAATATTGGAACTACAAATTAAGTACATGCCTAGTGTATAAAGGTAAAAATGTTTGTCCAGCTAAGGTTCAACATCTGAGAAGATTAGCCAGAGATTCTGGGAAACTTGTATACATCTCTGAAAACATAGACTTTGCATCATGAATTATCCTCCAGCTGTCTTTGCTTGCATTTTGAACCATTTTACTATGCAGCTGTTTCTTCCTGACTATATTTTGTGGCTAGAAAATGAAGAAATTTCTTTTAAACTAATTTAATAATTAACTAATTGGCAAATGTTATGTTTACAAGACACCAGTAATGACAAAATACACAAATCAGATGAACTGCTTGTAACTACTTAAGATATAGTATAAGGAAATTGAGTGTCCTCATACTGTGAACTATGGAAGTTGGTAAAAATATATCTACTCTGTAAAATATGGTGGAGATTTCTTAGCTATAGAAAAACATTCCTGCATATCCTACGTCAACTATTCAAGAGCTTTTTTCCACTTCAAAGTAGTTTCTTTTCAATAATATAAAATCAAATAAAACTGAAGCAAAAGGCCAAAAATTACATTTTTTGAAGAAAAATATATTTTTAAGATATTGCATTATCATCAAATATATTTTAATTTTTCTGCTTCATATAAAACTTTGTTTCAGAGTTCTCCTCTTCATTTAATGGAGTTTCTATCCTAACTAATTGCTTACAGTCATTTTCGAAGAGAGAGCATTTTTATGGGATTTCTGAGAAATGTTGTTTGAGCTGAGTAACTGATGTTTGACACTGATCAGGCTTTCAAGAAGCTGGCTAGATCCAGCTAACCTGAATTCACTTAACAATATTGGTGGGCTTTGTGTTGACAGCTTGTTAGATACCAACAGTATTTTCCTGGTTAATTCAATTTAATCTCATCAATATTGTTACCTGCTGTTGAAAATACCTTTCACCACCATCATTTGTTATACTAATTATAACACTTTTAGGGCTGCTTTGTACTGCTTACTTGTATTCCCAGTGATGGATTCTTTTTAATTTTATTTCTTTGGATGAAATAGATCTGCGTGAAGAAGTGAATTATGATTTGCATATCTTGAGAAGAAGTAGTTATGTTGCCTTGTGACCCAACCAAGTACACTTTTATAGAAGCTTCATGATAAAACGGAGAGATGAAGAAGCAGTTTGCGAGTAAAAGCTGATGTATGGTCAACTATTAAGGTTCCTACCAAAAATGCTACAAGTATATGAAATAAATTTCTAGAAAACTGTCAGTTGTAATATGAATATATTTGAAGTATAAGCTGACATAAAAGTATTATTATAGTACCTGGCCCAATGGGCAGATTTAAGAATCATCACTGAAATGAAAAGAAATTGAAAAAGCAAACCAGTTTGGAAGAAAATGGCCTAGAACTTTCTGTGTGTTTTTTATAATTTTATTTATTATTCCACTGCATTTTGTTTTGCAACTTATTTTCTGATCTTTTACTATTCCTGGCTGGTTTTGAACCAGCAAATAATGGATTTATCCAAACATCCCTGACACTTTATTCACTTTATTTGCACTTTGTTTTCAATCTGAGGGTTCTCTATTTTTTTTTAAGCCAAAGGATATTGCCTCTTCTGCCATGTGTTTCTGTAACTGTTGTCTGATGTTGGTGTGGCTCAGATGCCTCTCCACAATTCATATTCAATCTAACCCAGTGACTGACAAACTGTCTTGCACATCCTGCAGCTGCATATACATATGTCACCCTAAATTCTGTGACATTTGAAGAAAATAGAAAAGCTCTTCCAGTCACACAGAGAGGACTTGTTTGGTTTTGATTAAGTGCAGAATAAGTAAGGCAACAGCACTGAATTATGTGAGAAAAGTAAATATCAATGAGGTGACAGTGGATGGCTCTAAAGAGCATAAGGGAGGCCAAGTACAGAATTAATTTGAGTTAAAGCTGAATTTTCTAAACAATCATCCTGAATTCATTCCCCCAGATCCTAAAGTTAGTTCAGGTGTAAAAAGCAAATACAGTGGCCATTAAAAGGGACAGATATAGAATTACTTATGGAGAAAGAGGAAGGATCCAATATATGTCATTATATATTTGGACCACAGAAGGTTAATATGGATTTCTATGTAAGCTTATCAGAAAATTTTCTTGGAGAAGGTCTTAAGAGGAAACACAACAGTCCTCTGGCTCCCTACTATTCACATCTGTGAGCACAGAGAAACCAAACTAATCATACAGATTACCCTGATTAGCGCTCTGGCTTTTTTTCTCTGTCACTACATACATAGCAGTGTAAGAAGGTTCAACATCAGCTGTCAGAAAATACCTAGGGCAATGTTGTTTAAGTGCCAAGAGGAAAATATTGTATATGTTATTGCTGATGGCTCCTGCCATTGTGAAATGTCCAAACTGGCTGCTCCTCATCACCTGCAGCAGCTTCTGCCAGTTGAAAAGTACAGTGCATCCTTGAAAGGACAAAAATCCTCTGGAAAAGAAGTAGATTGCATCCTTTATCAAAAAGACCTGGCTGTGTTTTTTGAAGGTGTTACCATTAAGGTGTCGTCCCAGCCAATAAAAGTCCTAAAGATTCTTTGGGCAGATTTTGAATGTCTACCTTTGGTTTCAGGGGTAGTGGGGGAAAGTTATAGGCATATTACTTCAGGAGGGCACACAGAGTTAAATTCTTCAGAAAGAGGAATTGAGATAGGCTATCTTTACACGCAGTCTGATTTCTTGTTGTTTAACAAAATTCCATACACAGTTCTCAAGAAATGTGGCCCCTGGCTCTGCCTGTGTAATGTTCTGGGGGACAGATCTGGCCCACTTGGTGGCAATTTTGAATATGGCACCAGGCACACTTTGCCTTGACATTGGTAAGGAAGGATGCTTTTAAGAAAGTAGGTGTTGATAATAACAGAAAAAACACTTTTCTGCCTCCTGTGCTACCTAACAATGCCTTTGTGCTCTGTCTGTGCAGCATCAAAAGAAATATGGTGGTTGCTCTGAGCCGTGCATTTGGCCTCAGCTTTACCTCTAAAAGACCATATAAATTTTGGGGTTTGTTACCAATTGCTAGGCAAGACCAAATGAGATTTTGTCCTTCATAACCTATAAGAACCTTAGATTGTGAGCAGTGTTTCTTCACCCTTCTATCAGTCTGATTTCACTGCTTCAGTGGTGATTGTTTAATGTGTTTGAAGGGTTGCTTCACCAGTGGAGGAAAAGAGAACATACTAATACTGCCAAAGAAGGGAGGGAAACATGGTGGTCACACTGCCCAGTTTGATGCTAATGGCATCACTTTAACGGCTGGAGGAGAGGAGTCTAAGGTGGGTGGAGGTTACAGGAGGAAGAGAACAAAAAGCAAAGAGATGTCTGCTTATTTGGCTATAGACAATATAACTTTGAGCACCCTGAATGGTTGCAATGGGCTTCAGAGACATTGGCAAATCAGGTCTGGCCAATTAAATACAATTAAAGAACCAGGCCTATTCTACCTAGTGCTCCCATTTATCCTCATTTCCTCTGCAGCATTTATTTTTTAATGGAAAAGACCAGATATTATTTTCGTGGTAACATCATATTGCGTTAACTTTTTATGGCATATGATGCTACATTCTTGTATGTCACAGTAACATCCTGAACAGCAATAATAAATTGTCCAGAACTCAAATAATTTGCTGAAGTCACTTCACATTTTCTCAATTGATTCTGACTGATACTCACCATGCACTTCCAAGTGAAGTATTTTGGATCTCAAAATATTAGAATTGCCATACAATGCTTGTGGCAGGGACTGGTGTGGTGGGGTACAGAAACTCATAGAGCATGAAGGGAAATGGTAAGACCCATCCTTCACACAGACTTTAAAATTTTAACACTCAAATAAAGCTGAACCACTTTGAACACAGCACTGGCATATAAGAAACTCAGAGGACAATGAAAGAGACTCTTGGGCAATGTATTGTAGATAAATATATTTGTCATCATATGGATAGATAGGATGTTTGTATATTATAGCTGTAATTGTCCTTCTTCTTTAAGGAAATGGCTTTGAAGAAGGCATATAATTATATTTTGCAGCCATTCATTGTGGCTGAGGAAGGAACAGTTATAGTCTTTAAGCATCGCATTTCATGAAAATGCAGATGACTATTGTATAGTTGCAAATCAGTTTGTCTCTATCCATTGGTCATAGGAAAAAAAGATACAAGAAGAACAATATTATGTCCTTATGTACAGCTCAGAAGTTTAATTTCTAAATGATGTTTTGCATGGGTTTTGTATCCATAGTAAGGAGAGTACTGAAGTGTAATTTTATGTGGTTTTTTTGCCTTTCCTGTCATAGTTTTCACAAGATTTACAATAAGCAGCAACTCTGTGAGGGGGTAGCACTATCTGGGACTTCTTGCTGTAGTCTGGGTTCACACAGATATTATGTTGAGTACAATGACATTTGGGTTTGTGATATACAGACTGAACTCTGGGCTGTTCTGAAGAACTGGTTATCTTTCTGATCCATGTCTTGCACAATAATTTACAGTTTGATGAAATGCCATGCAGGAGGAACAGACTGCTGCCTTAATCTGTATAATTCTCTTCACAAATTATCTGATCCAGTTTCTGTTGAAATGAATGGAAATATTTCAAAGGTAATTAGATCCGCGATCTATTTTCTGGAATTTTTCTGCACTTTGCTGATGCCATCAGATCTGATAGCATATCCCCTTCTTCTATAATAGATAACAGAGAAATGTAGCTCTTCCACTCTCATTGGAACTAAGTGGAGTCTTATCTGCATTGCTGAACAGGGATCTCTGTGAACTTTGAGTGAACTATAATGGAAATCATTTGCATGACTTAGATTTCCAAGTATTGAGGAAAAATTAGACTGATTTTGACTTGTTATCAAAATAGACTCTGTTTCTCTGTTCCTCAGTCATCTATTTTATTATTGCTTTAAAATAATGATAGATTAATTTTGTCCATGAGAATATATACCATCATTCTAATGATGTTTCCTGTAAATTTCAATTACTCCATTCAAAATATATGCAGGCTGGGATTTTGAGGGCTGATCGTTGGTTTGAAACTTAAAAATTCTGCAGTTCTCTCCTGAACGTAAAAGATCAATGTTTTCTTCCTTTGTCTTTTCTCCACCTTCTCACCCCATACTCCAAATCTATAATGGTCTGTCAGGTCCCTTATATAATGAGGTAACTTTTATCACTGAGATTGGCAGCAAAAAAAAAAAAAAAAACTACCTACTGAACCTCCTAATTTAGAATTGAGCCCATTGACCTTGTTTTGTCAGGAATAGAGTTAATTTTATTTCTACTACCTGGCTGAGTGCTGTGTTTTGATTTAGCATGAGAATAAAATGTTGATAACACACTGATTTTTTAGCTCTTGCTGAGTAGCACTTACGCTCAGTCAACAACTTATTCCTTGCCTATGCTACCCTGGTAGTGATGAGGCTGAGTGCATGAGAAGCCAGGACAGCTGAACCAAGCTGAATAAAAGAAATGGGGGTAGAGGGTGGGGAGTGGTAGCCTGCTGCTTGGGAACCAGCTGGGCTTCAGTCAGCAGTTGGTAAGGAAGTGCATGGTGCATTATTTGTTTTGTATAATTTTTAATTGTTGCTATTATTTTATATTCCTTTCCTGTCTTATAAAAATACTTTATCTCAACCCACAAATTTTGCTTTTTTTGCCAATTTTCTCCCCCACCCCTCTGGGTGAGCAAGCAAATGGCTGTGTGGTATTTGGCTGCCTGACTGATTAAACTAAAACACCTCTTTCCCTACTCCTTTAAAGAAAATCAGGTTCACAATGGTACCAGTGGACAGATAGCAGAAGTACAAGCACTCAGGGTCAAACCATTTGAATAGGAGACATGACAAGAAGCAAGCCTGAAAGACCTCACTGATCATTGACAACTGTCCTACAGATCAGTGGATTTCAACCTGTGGTCCACAGACTCCAGGGAGTTACCCACACTTTCAAATGACTGGCCAAGTTTACTGAGAGGAATAATTTAATGTGTGCTACACAGCAGTCTGCGTAAGGTAAACTTTCAAAACCTATCTCTCCTACATGAAAAGATTCCTTCAGAACCATGAATCACAGATAGGATGAAAATTTCTCTATACATAATAAATGATAAATAATAGTTTACATGTTGAAGACTATGAAAGGTATATTTAGTGAGGAACTTTTTCCCCTTACTTTCATGTAGTATTAATTTCAGTTCAGGTGATTGTGGAGGTGGTGATGTCACAGTTGCAGTGAGAATTACTATTTATGTAGTATTTCAGTGGATAATCTTTCAGAATCTGTCTTAATTTTTTCAGAATCTTGACTTAAATTTTTCAGTCCTGCATATGGTGCAACACACACCCTAAATTAAAGCTTGAGTCTTGAAACTCCTTAAACCTGAATTGCAGCACACAGTGTATAATTTGGAAGATGTGGCAATACATGTAGGCATAATAGTAGGCAGCAGGTGGTGTTAAAAATGTGGTCTTTTGAAGTTTGAAAAGAAAACCTGACGTAGACAGTTGATAGCTGATTATTATGTCTGGGAAACCACAGAGATTATGGGATTTTGCTAATTTTGGCAAAGGGCTCATAGCAGGTAATTTATTTAAAAAATCTACCTCCTTTTGTTTGTAAATATCCCAATTCCCTAAGCTTATTCTTAAAAAAATGCTCAAGTGTGCACTAAAGGCACCAAAAAAATTTAAACAATTAAGGTCTTATCCAAAGCCTTCTGTAATTCATAAAAGTAATTCCATTATTTTAGTATGTCTTGAATATAATACAATTGTCAGCATAACTTTCTCTATAGTTTTATTTTAAGTCAGTGAGTCTCTTGGTACACATCTATTTTTTCATACTGTGGAGAAAGAAATTCAGACTCCACACAAATAGTTCTGCAAATAATTATTTGTCAGAAAAAATCAAACATTTTTACCCCCATTGTGGTGCTAAGAAGTAACAATTTTAGCTAGACCTAAAAATCATGTGGTACATCATTGTTTTTTGACTGAAGGGACATTAAAGTCCAAAGGTTTGTATTTGCAAATTCAAATTTACCCTCTGTGGCTGTTCTTCATCATATTCTCAATATTTACTGTGTCTGCAGGCCCAGTAAATTCAAACAAAAAAAAGGGGAGCAAAAGTGAAACAATCTGAACAAAATGGGATAAAAAATATCTTTCAAACTATATCAACATGATTATCTCACCTTTAAAAGGCTTTCTTTCTGGCAGTTCCATTGCTGTTCATGATCATAGAATCATAGAAATGTTAAGGTTGGAAAAGACCTCCAAGTTCACCAAGCTCAACCATTTTCCCAGGACCTCACTGTTCACCACTAAACCGTGTCCCTAAGTGCCATATCCACATGCCTTTTGAACACTTCCAGTGATGGTTATTCCATCACTTCCCTGGAGAGCCTGTTACAATGCCTGACCACTCTTTCAGTGAAGAAATTTTTCCTAATATCCGACCTGAACATCTCCTGGTGCAACTTGAGGCCATTTCCTTTTGTCCTGTCACTTGTTACTTGGGAAATGAAACTGATCACCTACTTCCTTTTATGTTGTTGTAGAGAGTGATAAGGTCCCCCCTGAACCTCCTTTTGTCCAGGCTAAGAAAGTCAGTTGCTCCCTCTGCTGTTCCTCATAAGACTTGGGCTCCAGACCCAACAGCAGCTTCAGGGCCATTTCTCTGGCCTCACTCCTGCACCTCAATGTCCTTGTAGTGAAGGACCCAGAACTGAACACAGGATTCGAGGTACAGCCTCACCAGTAACAAGTACAGGGGGATGATCACAGACTCTGCTGGCCACACTATCTATTTACAAGACAGGATGACATTTGCCTTCCTGGCCACCTGGACATGTTCTGACTCATGTTTAACCCTTTCTGCAGGGCCATTTTCTAGCTGCTCTTACCCAGCACACAATTGTTGTGAGGGAAGTGTAGGAGCAGCACTTGGTCTTGTTGAACCTCATGCCTTTGGCCTTGTCCCACTGATCCAGTATATCCAGATCCCTCCTACACTCCAGCAGATAAGCCCTGCCACCCAAATTAATGTTTGTTTTCTGTGAACTTACTGAGGGAGCACTCTATCTACTCACCCAGATTATCAATGAAGATATCAAACAGGACTGGCCCGGATAATGAGTACACCTAGATGATTTTGAAACTCTCCTTATATATTTGTGTCTATATTGGTGCCTGGAATGCTGGGGATCTGCTCCCATCCCTGAAGCTGTCGTATACTGGTAGGTAGAGGATGAGCGCTCTAGGAGTGAATCTCAGTAAGATTTGCTACAGCTGTACTGAAGAGAAAGGCAAATTAAATTAAGTAATTTTCTTCTATGGGCCATACTAAAACTGGGGCTAATGGTGTCTTTGTCAGCTGGGCTGGACTTACTCAAATCAGCATCACATGTTAAAGACTGATTTCATCTGTCATGTTGCTATCAGTGACTTTAACTATGTCCAACCAGGAGAATGCCTGTGCTGCCCTTCAGGGTCTGTTTTTTCAGGGTTAAAACAAGATAATACTTTTAATGCATTTCATTTCAGCACTTTTTGTTAAGCTTTTCTAATTCTTATGTTTCTATGAATAAGTAAAGAGGAAATTATAGGATTTGGGTGTTCTGCCAGGCAGTGTTTCCACAGAATAGCATTATTTTGCAGACTCATTTTCTATAATGGAATGTTTGTCCTCCTACCATTATCTGTTAAACAAATCTTTCACAAATCAGGTACAAATTTACAACACAAGCCTGTACTCATATGCAGTGTTAAATTGATGTAAAATCAGGTAATATGTGTTAAGAATATATCTTCATCTTGCATAAAATATAAGCTTATGACATGTACTTATCTAAGGCTGTTTCTAAAATACTGTATTTACTTCTTTGGGGAGGAATATTTTTTTCGGGCAGAAGTTTCATATGTTAACTCTAAAACTAATTGCTTTTGAACATTAAACACTAGCCACACTGTGGACTTCGTCTGTGTTGTTGTATGTGTTATTTTTATTGGAACTTACAGAGGGAATTAATTTCTCTCTTTAGAACTCACTGAACTAAGTCTTAGATTTCACTGTAAAAAAATGAATTAATGAAATGTGAATTCAAAGGATATTACTCTGGTTTTGAGACATCCCAGCCTGGCCTAATCAGTAAGAATCTCATTAGCAGCTTCATTCATGCCTTTGTAGGTACTAATTGTGCAGTCTTTGTTCTGTACATGGTGCATTTTATCTTGCTCAGAGTGCCAAACATAGGAATCCAAAACTGATTTTCTCCTCTCAGACAACAATATTAATATTTTCATTTAATGCCTGTGTTTGATTAGCCTTTCCTAACTTTGCAGTCTCATAAGGAATGATGTGTATGTTCACATGGGATACCAGAATGAGAGGCACAGGGAACTTCCTGCATCATTTTGTTTTTGACAGACTTCAATGGGATGGTTTATGGGTTGTTGTGAAGAGCCTGGTGTGTGTTCTTCTGTATGCTTGACTCTCTCACAGAAAAGCTTGAGATTTTCTCCCTCAAGTGATCTTCGGCATGTGGCAATAGCTGGGCACTCTTGGAAATGATGTTCAGGAAGTGACTATCTCACCCTGTGAAAACCAGGTGATTTTCAGACCTCCTGCATCAGATGCTCAGAAATTATGGCTTTAGTCTTTTTGACTTTAATCATTGATAGTGCTAAGCCAAATTTTTCCACAGCAGAAAGAATTACTGAGTTGGGAAGTTTATTAATCTCTGTGTTTATCCATGGTAGTAGTTCTGTTACTGGCTATTATATCATAATTCCTCCCTTGAAGCATAAATATTTTCAGTGCAGCCTATTGATTTAAGTCTTTTTCTGGCCTTCTTAATGGATAACACAGAGAAACAGCAGTTACCCTTTATTTCCTCCTTCCTATTCGTTATCTTATAGGATCATTTGGCAATACATGAAATACTCTTTTTCTAAGGTGATTCTCATCAGTCATGACAATATTTTTTTTTCATAAATAGATGGAGGACAGCAATGAAGAGGCAAAGTGAAGAATATCTAAACAATTGGCATTTGCTTTTGGCAAAAGAGAAGAGTGGCATAAAAATTGTTCGGATAAACTTAAAGAAAAGGCAGCAAGATTTAGAAGCAATAAAGATGCAACTAAATAGATTTGTAGATAAGTTGCAATAAAACAAATTGGAAAGGTGAGAGAGTCAGCTGTACGCAGTGAACGGAGGTATGTTTTAAAGTGGTTTATCTGTTTTGATTTGTCTCTTTACCTGCTCACAGCCCACTCTTTGTTCATGTAGGGTGTCTCTCAGAGGGCTGCAACCTCATATTTTTTTTAACATTATCTGTAATTTTTCCTAAGGAAAATACGACTTCCTAATGTGGTAAAGGCATGAAAAGTCTTTAAAACTGGTCACAAGCAAGGGAAATTGAATGTTTTATCTCTGAAACAAAACTGATTAGTCTGAGTTGGGTAGGGAAAGAACATGGAACTGCCTACTGTTGTTGGAATTCACTAATGACTCAGAATCAGAAGAGAAAGTCATCACAGAACAAAACAGATTGTGAAGGACAAAGATGGAACTTTAAAATACATTTTTAGGTATCAGAAATGCAGGATAACTTGGCAGGGATCTGATGGTACATTCTGCTCAAGAAAGAAGTGATAGCATTCAAAACATGGATACTGAATAGTTTAGCTCCTCCCCTCAGAAAAAAAAGATGAAAATTTACAGAGGGCAGAATAAGAGAAAGGAAAGTTCATCTTGACAATGATCCAGGTGTCACACTAGGTAAACTTACAGGAAAGAGAGATGTAAATGTAGAAAGCAGGTGAATCAGGAACACAGTTGTCTTTTCAGACCTGAGAATATTCAGATTGAAACTCAGTCAAAAGAGTCAAGAGATCTTGAAAAAACAACTCATTCTGGCTAATTGAATTTTCATAATTTTCTATAAAAGAAAATAAAAGAATCTCTTCAACTTTTTTCTTGTGCCCTTAAGTAGTCAGGACCTTTCCCCTTTCACTTGTAATTTTCAAATTTGTTTTTTAAACATTAGTTCATCCCTATCTTCTGTGATCCAGCAATGTCAGTACATCAAGAAATTTATTGTTTTAATGATGCATCTTATCAAGTACATATTTGCTAATAATTCAAAATTGTGCAAAAAATTGTTAAATTTTCACATAGTAAAGAAGTATATAACAAATATAATTTAGGTTCCAAATTCTTAATCACTTTAAGCATTTGGTTTAGATTTAAACAACACTGAAAAGGGGACTAATTTTTCCATTTTTCTCAAGTATTTGGAGATTTTAAAACAATTATTCCCTGATACTTCAGAACACTAAATTAATTTTTTTTTCATAAAATGGAAATAATAGATTTCTGTTCAGTTATACCCAGTAATTTTAAATATAGGATTTTTTTTCCAATTTTAGATACTCATAATCTGTGTGAACAAGTTTTATAATTATTTCTGTTTTGTAAATAAACTCGACTTAAATCCTCTTGATTGTTCTTATATACATATGTTGTTCTTATATAGTTCTTGTATGTTCTTATATCCCACTGAGAAGAGAGTGGATGGGGAAGGGAAAGGGAAGGAGGAGAAGGAGAAGGAAATACTATGAGAATAATTCAAAGTCTTTGTTTCTTATTACTGTTGGGGAGAAAATGCCATGTTTACTGGTTGACTAGTTTGTTCAATTGTAGTAATTTTTATGTTCCCTCGTATTAACTTTCCTAAGTGCTCTGTAATAAATTGCATCAGAAAGGCCACTTTTATGTTCAGATATTCTGTGCATTTTGTGGCACTTTAGAACTCTGTGTCTTTGGTAGTTTATCTAAAATGACTTTCTGGACTCTCCTTGTTATCAAACTGCAATTTTTTGGAAATACTGTTTGATAAGAAAAAATCATTATGGGCCAGTAGGAAATAAAGAAGTGTCACTTAACACTGCCGTTTTTTGTTCAGCCAGGTTGCTTACCAAAAAGTATGCTTTCAAATATTTCAGGTAAGAAAACGGAAGTTAAAAAAAGATATTTTTTGGAGTACTTTATATACTGTAAACACAAATCAACTTTTAAAATGTTAAGTATATTTTTTCTTTGTATACACCATAGTTGCAAAGAACATGTTCCTCCAACCCCCTTTCTGAAAGAAAAAAACCTAATCCTGACAACTGTATGCAAATATGGCCTCATTTAATATAAAATGTCTGGCTTGTAGCCTAATATGCTGTGCAGCGAAATGGTTATCAAGTCGAATTATCATTTTTCGGACCTCAAGGTTAAAAATAAATATTTCCTCTGACCATATTTTATGTTTTGAATCAGCGTGAATATAAGATACACTGCAGTGCTACCGCATACATCCATTACTTTGCCATCCCTAAAGTTTAATTATTTTTATGGACACCGGTACATTTCACACTTTCTGTTACTCTGTTCCTTGTGGATAGCCCACTTCTTACAACTTGTGTGAAAATACCTTGCATTATGCTACTTTTAAAGATTATTTTCTTTAAGTGTTTTCTTCTGTGCATAATTCTGGTTCGATTTTAAATTGAAAATTTCCAAGAAAGAAGTGCTTCTTATTTTTGTGGAAATAAACTATTTGAGCAAATAATAAGCCATAAGTACAGTGGTGGATCCATTGATATCAAACAAAAGTGGATGTCTCATAAGAATCTTTTCTGAACTAAGAATGTGATCAAGAAGTAGTCAAAGCCCTGATGACTCTTAGAGAAAATGCATGAGTAAAATTTTCCTACCTATGATGGATTTTTACCTTTTAAACTTATTCTAAATCTTCCTTTCTGCAGGTACCTGACAGTTTGGAGTGCATGAAATGGAATCGTTATCTATTTTCTGCCAATCTCTCCTGTATATATAAATCTGGAACAATATTTTCATGTATTAACTGGTAATCTAAATTGAGAACAGTCAGAATATGATCCAAATACTTTCAGGAAGTTTAGGCCCAGTAGATACCTTCACAGAAGAAGAGCAGGCTTTTTTGTAGGAGAAGGAAAGGGCTTGTGATTGAAGATATTGTTGGCCTCAGCTTGTTATTTTAAATTAATTATTGAGAAGCTAAGAAGTTTCAAAATTATTTGCTTTATTTACAGATCTTTTCAATTAATTTTAGATATATCTTTTTAAACTCCAGTCTGACGAAGATTCTTTATTTCAAATTTCTTTATGGGGAATGTTTAAACACTTCAGGACACCTGACTTTCTAGTGAGCATTATTCCATCATGACTGACAGCACAAAGGGCAGCAAGAGAAATAGCTTTTGAAAAAGATTCAAGACAAAAGCAATGTCAGGATACAGCTGGGTAACTGGTATCTGGGGACTGAATAGACAGGCTGGTAGACAAGTTTCCTTTGATCACTTGGAGTCAGAGGTTCATGTCCACTTCTGTACACACATTATTGTTTCTATTATAATGACAATTACATGTTTTTGGAGCTCTCAGTATGGCAAATGTGTTTAGAAAGCATTTATGAGCATCTCTGTGGTTTTTAAAATATATTAGTTTCTGGAAGACATTTTGGTATAACATCTTTTGCTGCAAGGCGTGACACATATGCTCTTGTAAGATAAGGGAAACAAAATTGATTAACATCTAAATGATGTCTATATTTTAATGTTAATTATGCTTAATTAAGTTATGAATATTTTATCATAAATCACCCAGTAGTTTTAATAAACTTCTTATATTTTATGTATTTATATATATATATAAATACTCCCAAACCTGTTTTTAAAAAATATATAATTTAAGAGTTAAATAATTTCTATGGTATGCTAGGATGAACACTGCAGCTGTTCACAGAAATATTAACTACATTATCTGCAGTTTTTGTTTGTTACCTTCCCTGGGTCTTTTATATTTTAACTTTTTTGAAACAGGATTTTTTGTTTTTAAAAGGATTTTGTGTATATTTTGCTGTTTCTCCATGGCAAACAAACTGGTTTTGGACAGCTAGGTCACATCCTAGAAGATGGTCAGAATTAATGGAGGAAAAAAGTCAATGGACAATAGGGTGGGTCTCTCATAGCCACATATAAAGAGACAATATTGTCAATACTTCTTAAATTGGCTGAAAATCAAGAGGCCAGAGCAGAGGGGTTTTCCACAAGTCATTGGCTTTCAGTTCTTTCTTTTATTCAGACTCTTCTCTCAGCCACTTTTGCTCAGAGCTATATCTTGCTGCTTTCATGCATGGATCTTTTAAAAGTGTTTGAGGTATTAGGTTCAAACTGTACTTCCCAAACACCTTTAATAAAGAACCCTGATCCAAATCAAAACAGCCGTCTTCTTTTTTTTCCCCTATGTACTTGTTTTTAAATGGAAGTGCGGAATATGATAATAGAATTATGTAGAATTTGATTGTAATAGAGACGTCCATGCAAGAAATCTTTTAAATGTGGGATTCTCTCCACAAATGCTAGAATGACTCACTAAATGTCATATCACCTAACTTAACAAGATAAATTTAACATCCTTTGAAAGAAAAGTATAAATTATTTGGGATACTTAGGCATACGTGGCAGCAAGAAACACAAGACTTCTCTTTCTTACTGAGCACGGTATACAACTATTACTTGTCTTAAAAGAAACGTTCTTTCATGCACGAAGGGAACATATTGTCCTATTGGGACCACACAGATAGAGGTGTCCAATTACACTTTTCCTTCCGTACTTTCCTTTTTTTAATTCTGCGTGTGTTTTCTAATTATAGACCTCAGAGACCTCACCTTCATTTCTAAAATAGTCCAATCAGGATTTGTGCTGAACACAGGGTTGATAATGTAGAGATGTTTTTGTAGTTGCTGAGCAGGGCTTACACAGAGACAAGGTGTTTTCTGCTTTTTGTACTTCCATGCTGGTGAGGAGGCTGGGGATGTGTGGGAGGTTGGGAGGAGACACAGCCAGGCTCAAAGGGATATTTCACACCATATGACATCATGGTCATTATATAAAGATGGGGGAAAAAAAAGAAAAGGCAACATTTGGAGTGATGGTGTTTGTCTTCCCAAGTAACTGTTGCACCTGATGGGACTGTGCTCTCCTGGAGAAGGCTGAATATCCGCCTGCCCTGGGGAAGCAGTGATTAATTTCCTTGCTTTGCTTTGCTTGGGTGTGTGGCTTTTGATTGCTCTATTAAACTGTCCTTATCTCAACTCATGAGTTTTTAGGCTTTTACTCTTCCAATTCTCTCTCCAGTCCCACTGGTGAGGGAGTAAGGAAGTGGCTGTCTGGTACTTATTTTTTGGCTGGGGTTAAACCATGACAATATGCCACAAAGTCCTTAAAAAACCCTGTATTATTGCTCCATTTTAAATAAACTGATTTCTCTTACCTGTTCTAGATTAGCAATTGGAAAATTCTAAATTATTTGATAAATGCAAGGAAACCATTTTTGTAAATAGCTGCTCAATCAAAGAGATGCTTGACAAAGTTTTCTGTGGGGGCAACTGATGGGAATATAACAATTTGAGTGATTTTAACAGTAAGGCATCAGAAAAATTGGTTTCGTTTTGGTACTATTAAAATGCTAATTTCTTGGTATTAGAAGAGTTTAAATATAGGTTTAGATGCAACACACTCCGGTGAGTAAGAAAAGTTGAGTAAGAAAGTAGGAAAATGTAGTAAGGGCCTCTTCAGTTTTACCCACAGAATTTTTCTCATCTGCAATTAAAATCTGATATATTTTTAAGGAGAGATATGAATACCAAACCCCATTGTGACACATCTCTGCAGGGCAAGTCATTACCAGTTCACTGACAATTGTTTCAACTGGCTTTTTGATGGAGGGAAGAAATAACAATCTTTCAGAGGAGTTCTTTGGTATTGATAAATCACTTTCAGATTCTTGCCTCTAGCAGAAATGATACATCTCTGCCCTTCAAAATTATAACTACTATTCCACAGCAATCTTCCTCGTGTCTCATGCTATTTTCAATCTATTTACATTATCTGGATGACATAATTTTCCATGTTTAAGCTGTAAGACGACTGTTATATTCTTGATTTATTGTATTCCATAGTTTATGCCTGCTGAAAGTGTTTTTCAGACTTAACAAAACTGAAAGAAACACACAAACAGACTGCCCAAATTTTCATTTTCAAACAGAAATATTTCTGTTTCTGGCTGAATGAGCACTCTATTTCAGTTGTCAATTTCTTTGAGGGAGTTTGAAAAAGAAGCTGTTCATCAGGAATCACAGAAGACTTTGGTGAGGGAAAAAAAAGAGGTTGTGGATTTATGAGTGAAATTAGGCAGCTTTCTATGATGGCAGCAGAGAAGAATTTACTTTCTGGCTGATTTTTTTGAAAGAATAAAATTCTGAAAATAAAAATTAAAAGTTAGGGGAGTTAAAGCTGTGCATACTGTGAACACGTCCAGTTGTCTTACGTTAGTTTTTTTTTTTTAATTTAATAGAGTAAGCAGGTTTTGTTTCTTTTTTCCCAAATTAATTACTTCAGAGCACTCAGGCCATGCGAGTTCTCTTTGTTTCTGTTTTATCATTCAAAAACAAGGGTGGGGAAAATGTGTGGAAAGTTTATGGAAATGCATAAAATACAGAATAAGAATCCTATAGGATCTGGCTGATGATAAATAGTAAGATATTTGTCACTAAGGAACCATGGTGGAGTGACATTGAATCAGCCACAGGAGGAGTTAGTGTCACTGATGTGCTTTTAAAAGTTTCCATTTCAGCTTGTGTCGAAACACAACCTGTTTTGTGCTCATTTAGAGAAGTCTGTTCCCTGCTCATCAGTCCAGAGCTTTTTAGCAAAAGTAGATCACTACAGAGATTACTTATAAAAACCTGCTATGTAAAAGAGAATGAGTGAGGAAACATAATTGTTTCATGAGAGGTAAGCATAAAAACTAAGAGAAAGTAATGAACCAGGTTTAAAGAACCAAAAAATACTTGATTTATAGATATCTGCACTTTGGAACCTGGTTTCCTGTAGATCCCAGCGGTTCCACCAGAAGGAAATGAAGATATGAAAATTTGCACATATTTTATTCAGCTAGAGAGAATTAAATATTAAAGGAAAAAAAAATTCTTAGACTTAACATAATTTTCATAAAGTTTCATTTGCAGTTTACTGCTGCTCATTCTTGAATACTTTTAAGCCACAGAAGCAGTGTGATTTCATGGGAACAAAAGTTTCAGTAAAACATAGTAATTTATTTTAATGGAAAGTACTTTGCATGATCTTCCACAAAACTAAGAGCTAAAACTGTTCCCCCTGTAAAGAAAAATTAAAAATTCTTCCTGGCATCTCCAGGCGACAGCTAGTCCCAAAACGGCTGGCTGCCTCCTTCCCCTGCCCCACCTAGCACACCCTTTTGTCTCTTACAAAAAATTGATGGCTCTAGTCACCCAGATATTTGTTGCTTAGCAACAGGAATAGAGAGAAAATTCCAATGCACCCCCAACCTCTGACAAATGGTTATAATTTTCTCTATTAAGAAGCTTTTCTTTTGACATGAAAAAAGAAATTACAGAATTGCCAAAGTCCTCCAAGAGCATTGAGTCCAGCCTGTGACTGATCACTACCTTGTCAACTAAATCGTGGCACTGAGTGCAGTGTCCATTCATTTCTTGAACATGTTCAGGGACGGTGACTCCACTACTTCCCTGGGCAGCCCATTCCAATGCTTGAGAACTCTTTCATTGAAGAAATTCTACCTGATGTCCAACATTTACCTCCATTGCCACAGGTTGTCCTGTCAGTAGCTGCGTGGGAGAAGAGGCCAATCCTCACCTGAATACAACCTTCTTTCAGGCAGCTGTAGAGAGTGATAAGGTCACCCCTGAGTCTCCTTTTCTCCAGGCTAAACAACCCCAGCTCCCTCAGTCTCATATGACTCACTCTCCAGACCTTTCATCACCTCCGTGGCCTCTCTCTGGACACACTCCAGCACTTTGCTGTCTTTCTTGCAATGAGGGGCCAAGAACTGTACACAAGATTTGAGGTTTGACTTCACCAGTGCCGAGTACAGGGAGACAAACACTGCCCGAATCCTGCTGGCCACGCTATTCCTGATATAAACAAGATGTACACTGAGTGAGCACACCTTTGCTCATGCTCAGCCACCACTGAGTAGCACTTCCAGGTCCTTTTCTGCTGGGCCTCTTACCAGCCACTCTGCCCCAGTTTGTAGCTCTGCATGGGGTTGTTGTGACCCACGAGCAAGACCTGGCATTGATCTTGTTCAGTTGGCCTCAGCCTATTTTTCCAGCCTGCCCAGATCCCTCCGTAGAGCCTTCCTACCTTCCAGCAGGTCAACACTCCCACCCAACTTAGTGTTATCTGCAAAATGACTGAGGGTGCACTTGATCCCTTCATCCAGATCATCATTAAAGATATTGAACAGGACTAGCCCCAGTACTGAGCCTTGGAGAACCCCACTAGTTGCTGACCACAAACTGGACATGGCATCATTCACAACCACGTGCTGTTGGATTGTTGTATGGCTCTGCCTCTGTCTTGGTGTCACACAGGTTTTACTGTATTTATCTTTGCAGAAGACTAGAATAAAATCACAATGATAGTTATTACATAGTAGGTGAACTACAACACTTCGAAGATGTGGTAAAGAATTATTTGATATTTGAGTTGTTTTTTTTGGGAAAGTGTAGGCTGCTATTGTAATTACTAACAAATACTATTTTTGCCTGGTAAATGTTTTTTTCCCCCAAGTATTTTGGAGTCAGGTGAGCTCATTATGGTAGTTCTGTCACAGCAAACGGGATATATTTTTTTTCCTTTTTGGAAGTTAGAAATTTGACACTTCATTATGCTACAGAAGCAGATTTTCCCTGTTTTTATGAAATGGAATATAATGAACTCTTATCTCTCTGTCATGATACTGTACAGCTAGAACATTGTTTTAAAAGGCAGTTACCAACTACCCGATGTATTTATATCTCTTTGTGGAGAGAAAAGCAGATTCTTTTTGAAAAGAGTTTATCTGAGAGAGTTATGTTATGTAGAATTAGGAATGAATTAAAATATTTCCTCTCTTGGAAGAACAATTTCATAACATTCGATTCCTTTTTTATAAATGACAGTACTGTAAAGCTATGTATTTACATACACAGACATTTCAAATCAAAGATTAGTAAAGATGCTGACAGGTTTCTGAATCTTTGACTTTTAGATCAAATATCTGACTTTTTGGTCAAAGACAGGGTCTAATATATTGTTGCTGTGTAGTCCTCAAGATTATGAAATATAAATCATTCATAATAACTCAAGTAAAACTAGTGACTACTTTTTTTCTAAAAGGGTATGCAAAAACATCTTGAAAAGATATAATAATTGAGAAATTGAATGTTTATAGTGAGGTAATTTTCATAAGGAATGTATACTTCTGTGAATCAGGATATTCATGTCTCTGTATGACATTCAACTCCCATTGAAATGGTCAAATGTTGAAATCAAATGTTTGATTTGGGATGAGGTAACAGAAAAAAAAATTATGTCAGAAATTTTGTAAAAATTACCGAAACTATGGAATTTTAATTTCTTTCTCATCTGATGGTGTATTTAGAATTACATTAATGACTAATCCAGGTGTACTGTGAATGTCCTCTTCACTTTGCTGATTGTGCAGCATGTAGAAATTTTATGATGAATGGAAAATTTCATTCTTCTTTAAAGAATTTGTTTTTCATTGTTACAGTGATATCTGCATGCTTACAGATCTCAGAAAACAATGAGGACAAAGAATTCTTTTTTTTAATATATGTTTTTATCCTAGGGCTTATAACTGAATTTTACAATATTTTTTCTCTCTTCTCATTAATGATTTTTTTTTGAGTGAACTTTCCTAGAAATCAGAATCAAAATAATTTCTGAGTGTAAGTAAAATTACCATTATTGTATCTGTGAAAGTATGAGTTGAAAATTCATGTTATAGAGTTTAAAATTTATATAATCCAAGTCACAGAGTCCTTGAAAATTATTCAGAGAAACATGGGGAAGACTTGTTTTTCTAGATGCGCTAGAAAGAGAAACAACAGTGAATGCTCTTGAATCAACTGCCTTTCACTTAAGCAGGAAACAAATATGACAGAGACAGTATTTTTATGTGCCATTCTCTTAAACATCTGTCCAACTTTCTCCACCTCAAATAGAAAGGAAAAGAATTTCTTTGTCTAAACAGAATGGAAGAATAAAAGTGGAAAAATGAAAGAATTGCAGAAATAGAATTTTACTCTACATGTACCTGATGAAGATATTTTATCATAATTTTGCATTTCATATGGTACTGAGGAATGAAATAAAGTATCAGAGAATGGGTGGAAACTTTACCAGTTTGATGCACAAACACACAGGTTGCAGTGATTTGCTCTACAAAGGATGTCAATGATGAATAATAAGTAGTTTGTTTCTGCTTCTTGTTTTTATTTTCACTTTCTTTTATGCAGAAATTTGAATGGCTGCTGAGTCCTCACTTGCTTATGTGGAGATATTATTCCCCAAGTCTTGTTTATATTTCTTACTGTTCTTTAGTTACTACTCATTTAAATACCAGCAGGTATTATAGTATATTATAACTTCTTCTTTTCATAGCAACAATTAAAAAAACTTTTTTTCCCCTTTTTTCTTCCTCTTCCCTCTTATTTTCCTTTTCTTTTTGCTATAATCTTAATTTCTTTGTGGGTCCATCACTAGTCCTTTCACTGCTACAGTAGTGTGTGGTAATCAGGAAAGAGTTCACTGCAACTCATTGCCCCTGAATCTTACAATGTGTAAATCCTGGATACATGTGTTTGTTGAGAAGCAGTGAACAACTAGTTTCTAGTTGAAATATTTGCTTACATCTGAACATTATTTAATATAAAAAACTTTTAGTTCCTCAGAGCCCTTTCACAGCTTCCAAATTGTGACCAAAATTTGAGTAACAGTTGAGATATTTCTCTTTGGAATCTTAGCTTTAGAAACACTCATCTGGGAACTCCAAGTACAGAAGCATGCATATAGAAGCACAGAAACATATTCTGTTAATGCATGCAGATCTATATGGACTAAGGGAAGGGAACTACAATTTTGGCTTGCAGATCCAGATGGTTTGCAGAGATAAAACTCTTTTTTACCTCCTTTGTAATAGAGGCAGAATGAGTTAGGACTAATGGATATTACATTTCAGACATAGAGCCCAATCTTGTAACAGATGTCTTGACATTTTCAGAGCAGAGTTTCTGATGGGGAGATACAGGCTGGCAGCAAAGTGTCCACACATCCCAACATAGGGCACTAAGCACCTTTTAGGCTGTGAGTTTTGTGCTGTGATGAGGTGCTAATTGCCTCTCACTGAAGTAGAGATTGATCTGACACTACTCTCCTCCTCCGGTGGACTCCAACCTAATCTGAAGAAATTCAAGAGCTCAGAAAGAAATGAAAGTAGGGAAATATGTTTCATTAGTTTCTCCTTGCTAGTAGCTTTCCCTTGTGATTTAAGTTTGGGAACAGCTGCAAAGGGATCTACTTAGAGTGCATCTGTATGCTTGCCGACATGCTTTCTTGAATAGCTGTGATAGAGTTTTGTAGGGACAAAGAACTTCTAAAGAGAAGCTTTATGATTTGCTGTAAAAAGCTGTGCATGTGTTCCCTTCTGTATAATATCCTAATGCGCAGAAAATATTCTCATCCCTTTAGTTCAAGTTTGGGGAAATAAAATCTCTGGATTGTAACCCCATCAACTAGTCTGTTAATTTAGAGATAGTGCAAGCATTGCTACACTATACTGTGCAGGGACTTCCATTGAAACAGCAGACAAATAGGTAAACTTTCAGCCCCTTTTCATTTCACATTTTGAAATTATACGTCTTCAATTTTAAACTACGTTGCTCAGTGGATGCCTTTTAATGTCTGTAGCTATGACCTGATTGAACTGATAGCATTTTACGGAATGTTTTATAGTATAGGTACTAATAATATGAATTTTTTTTTTTCTAAGCCACTAATATTATTTACGAATATTATTTGACTAATTTTTCCTTTCCCTTCTGTCTTTACACCTCACAATATCTTTGTGTTTATTAAGAAGGGGTATTATTGTAAAGATACCTCAACAGAAAGAATATTTATATGACATTTGGGAGCAACATAGGTTTCCAGTGTTAAACTGGGCATGTTACAGGAATAAGCCTTGCTGTGAAATTTTTGTCTTTCTACAGCAACTGGAAAATAGCACTAGAAATAATGTTAGTTTCAGAGCTGCATCCACTGTTTTTTTCTTATAATAATGTCAGCAGTCTGACACTGAATGTGCACCAACATTTCAGAAATGAAAAATAATGAAAGCACAGAAGGTGAGATATTAGGTACCTAGGCAGTCCTTGTTATTTTAGCTACATTTGTTCAACTCTCTCTGATGTAGATGTTTTAAATGTGAACTGCTACCAGAGTGTCATGAGCTGGTATGGAAAGGAAGAAAAATCAATCCTCCTGTGGAAAAAAAGAAAAATCTACACCACCATTGAAACATATTTCTTACAATAGTCAATGCTGACATTTAATGCTTGTGTTGCCCCTGAATATGCCACACATCATACCTTGTAAAAAGAAGAAAAATATCGCATTTTATAAACTTTCTGTGACCCACCATTGCTTGATTTTGGTACACAAAGGTGCAATGAAATATACACCAAGGGGACTAAAGATGACAAAGCTTTCAAATACAAATCAGAAAAGAAGATTTTATAACTGCAGGGTATTTTCCTTTGTGGAAAAGGAAAAAAAAAAGAAAAAAAATTTGTGAGACCTTAAAGAAATTTCTGATGTTAGAAAGAAAGTGCCCTGCAAAAAGAGCATGGGAAGGACAACTCCCTTCTCTTTTTCTGTAGCAGCCTTGCACTTACTGGTTGTGCTGCTTGTTATGACCATGTGGTCATAATCTTAGCTGTTGTGGTGAACAGTCCTCTGAGAAAGCTGCATTCAGATTCTTTGCAAGTCATTATGATGATTCCTTGATCTCAATGTTCATTTCACTTTGAGTATTAAGGCTAGATTTTGATCAGTTTTATTGAGGTTAACAAAGTTTAAGGACATGAAAATTTAGCATTGTTTCATCTAATGAACTGAGTAGAAGACTAGAAAGGGAAAACCAGGAAAAACATGGTTCCCCCCTGCCTCTAGATCTATATAGATTTCCCCGCTGTGACACAGAGCACATGTCAAGCAATGATCATGGTATTACTTTCTTGTCTAATTTACAGGGTTCTTATGAACACTAGTAAAAAAATCTTTCTAAATGCTTTGGTCGAGTATGACTCTTTATAAAAGAAAGTGACATATTATTCAATACCTTTCTGCATCTGGCCTTCTAAATGGGTTTAAAAGCACCTGCTTCATGCTGCAGATGGCCTCTGCTGACACAGAAAAGAAGAGGCAAAGGGGGAGTTGTTTTTGGGATTTTTTTTATAGATAAATGTTTCTTGTTCCAGATTCTTACACTGAGTTTTCCTCTGTAGCCTTGAGCAAAGTGCTTGGCATCCCTTCTTTCCAGCAGTCTTCTAGCCACCATGTGTCTTTGAATCATGACAGAGAAAGGTCAAGCTTGGATACTCTTAAACCATCTCAGTCAGGGCAGGCAACACTTATGATTGTACTTTACCTTGAATTTTCACTTTTGTTCCTTGTAAAATGAATCCAAATTTTTTGAGAAATTCAGGTTTTGAAAGCTGATGACCATTTTTCAGAATAGCTAATTTTCTATTGAATACCTATAAAAAGTTTGCTGTATTTTCAGTGGCTCTGTCAGCAACCTGTAACTGCCACTGAGAGCTGTTGAAAATCTGCTCACATCATTAAAGTACTTGAAAGTGATCTCTAATATCTTGAAATGCTCGAATTACAGACTATAAGAAAGATACATCATTCCTTACAGAGCACTGTGATACTCCCTTGGTGTTTTGGAATAATAATGTTAATAGCTGCTGCAGAACCCAGTCATGTGAAGGCAGTGGTTCTGGCATTAATTGTGCTTAAATAAAGAATTTTAGTGTAAACCATTGAGAGTTTTCCTCAGCAAATTACACTCAGGATCTATATATCTCTTTAACTCTCCCTGGCTACTGGCAGCCAACTTACTTGCCATCTGCTGCTTTCCACGGATGAAGGCTGTTCTCAATTTCTAGCAAGCTAAATAAGGCTTTTGGTAAAATTGGTTGTAAACTGCAGAAGAGGTCTTCTTAAAGTGTTGCACAGGGGACTCACTAAAGCATGATCAAAGTTTGGTAAAGAATAGACAGAAATTCCAGAAGGTTAAATCTGAATATTTTTATGCAATGAAGAAAAATAAATGTCCAAGATTCATAAGCACAGTAATTCAGTAACACTCATAGTCACCTGTTGATGTGCAGATTAATAATCTCACTTTCTCGGTGTTCTGAGTTGCAATGAACTGAAAACCACCACAACCTTGCCAAACCACCTGAACATATTTTTTGAATGTACTATTACTAGATGTGACTCAGAAGTTCCACACCCTGGGGTTCAATCTTGACTCAGGTTCTTAGAATGGGATTTTTTAGTTTAAATATAAAGGACAATTAAGAAGATGAACTGTTCCTATGTTATAGGTTGCTTCATTTTTTCTTCTGTGTAATTCTTTCCTGTTCTCCATCAATTGTCTAACAAAGCCTTTACTTTTTATGTTTTCTTCCTTTCCCTTCAAAGCATTGAAGTTTTCTCTCCTCTGTCACTTCGGACAGCTATCTTTAATAACACTTCTAATATTTTTCTACAATGGTTCCACAGGCTGGTAACAAGGTAAGGAAGATCCTTCTTTGGGGAAACACTGGACACCTCAGCTTTTGTTTATCAATGCAGAACTAAGGAACTTTTAATAGACGTCAGACTGAATCCAATAGTAAAATCTGCAGTAAAATCATCTTCCCAGACAAAAAACCTGTAACTGTACAGACTCATTGAAGTCTAATTTTAAGTAGATTTCATGGAAGGAAATTCACTTATAATAATCCAGTAATAGACATCTGATGATCATTGACCTGTTGGCAGATGTTCCTCTTCCAAATTTTTGCAAAGTATTATGAACCATTAATGATGCTTTTAAAAAATTATGAGAGCCACAAAAATTTATGAAATTATTTTATATTGATTTAAAAATAATTGTTTAAATTGTTTCCAAATTTTCATCTTTGATGCCAACTCAGATGTTACCCAAGGTATATTTAAGACTGGGTGCCTACCTCAAGAAATTTTTTAAAACTTTTGAATTATTTTTTGACAAAATTGCCTGGTGCTTAAAATATTTTTAACAGAGTGAAACCCCTGAAAATACTGATCATTTGGCAAAGTGAGATGTATATTTTCACCATATATTATCAAAGAACATTTTGAGTTGGAAAGGACTAACAAGGATCAATCAGACCAACTCTCAAGTGAGTGGCCCATACGGGGTAAAACTCACTACTTTGGCATCATTAGCACCATGCTCCTACCAGCAATACATGGCAATTTCAAAAAAACTCAAGATAATTTGGAGAAATGCACTTATACATGCATTTTTCTCTATGTTCCTATTCATAGAGGCCATATTACTTTGTTGGTATGTTTGAAGGAAATGAGGAGTTAAGTTTTATGTTAGAAGAAAATTTATATAGTCCCCACATGAATATGCAGAAATTGTTGGAAATATTTCCTGTGTAAGTAGAATTTTCTTTTTTCATGTCTGTTCATGAAAACAGTAGATTTTTAGTTATCCCAAACTACTATTATTAGGAATTGTCCTTCTCCCACTGAACAAGGTGGGGAGCTTTCCTTCCACAGACAGATGAGGAAATAACTGAATTGCATGCATATGTTGGCACAACTGCAGTAAAATAAGGCCTTGTAAAATAAGGTTCCCATCCTTAGCCATTTCAACATGCACATTAACTTTGCTCACACATGTAATTCTATTCAGTGCTATAAAACATTTGCATCCACTGGACTTCATTGGGTATTTGTTTTTATTTGCTGTGTGAAGAAACATTGTCAGCTACTTCATATTTCCCCTAAAATCTGACATGAAAATCTATTCTATTTGAAGGTCACTAGTAGAACTTGTACAAAATTCTGGACTTTCAAAAATAAACAGAACAAATACCCACAAAATGATTTATGCCATCTTAAGGTCTCATGGCATTGACCAATAGGCTGCATAAAGGCACACAAAAATGATTTATGTCTCTTAAATTCCCCTGGTATGACAATAAGAAAGAAAAATGGCAAATTGAGTCACTTCCCCTTGAGTATAAATGTCCACTAGGGCAGGAAGGAGCATGGTTTACTTTGAAAATGTTTCTGGTTTAAATTAGAGAAAGAATTTCTTTTTCACGTTTCTATGGACACATGTTTTAATTATAAGGATTTCAGTTACCTCTGGTAACCAAACTTTTACTCATCTCCATAGCTATCATATGCATCAGTGAAAGTTTGGAGGTTAAGAAAATTAACTCTATATTAACCATTTGCAGGACTTGTTATCCTCAGCTTAATCTAAAACGTAGCAATAACCTTCCTTTAAGAAATATTTGTGCAGTCTTACATTACTGAAATTGTCTCCAAGGTACTCACAATTTGGAGCTGAATGTAGCAAATCTGGGAACCTGTCCAGCATTTTGTTAGGTTTTAATCTAGCGGCACGTTAAAATACACTAGTAAAAAGTAAAGCTATGAATGTAGCTAAGTATTTAAATGCAGTCCACTAGGAATTGAAACAATACTTAAAATTACCCATTTTTAGCTGTTTTATGAGCTTGTGACTATTCCTGGAATATATTATGCTCCTGAACTGTAGTCTAGTTTTCCCCTTCACATCCTGCTCCACACAGTTTAAATGAAAGTTGAAGCACTGACACAGAGCAATGTCAGGCCCTCGCATCTCAGGGGACCTTACTGAAACCTGTGTTTTAAATAAGGATATGAATTAAATCTCTCTAGGGTTTCAGTGTTACATTACAGATATAGAGTAGATGAGAATCAAGCTGTGTATCTACCTTTACCTGCAATTTGAACTCTCATCTAGGATGAGATACTCTACATCTTAGTCATCCATTCTTTTCCTGTAAGACTTGCTCATTCAAAGTGTGGTATACAAACGTTGGTGATTATTCTAGAAGTTTTGTATCTGCACCCAAATCTCAGCTCTGTAATTCAGGCACATCCTCAGAATTAATCTTTTTAATTTATTTTTTTATTTTTAAATGTCCTTAACTATCATTTGGGGAAATTCAAATGTATTTTCAGATATAGCTGAAAACTCTCACAAATTTCTCAATGATCAGAGATCAAAGAGTCAGTGTTAAGGTCAGCACTTTTAGCTTGGATATTTAGACACCTATGTAGGGCTGTCGATTTCAGCAGAGCTGTGCAAATGAACACCAAATGTGTATCTGGCATTGACTCTTTCCTTTAATCAGTATTTTTAACAGATGATCTGTTAACAGAATATTATTAAACATTAGTCTTTTCAAGCACTCATTACCTTTCTACCAGAAAGAGAACTTTTCATAGCACAATGAATAATACACCTGCTTTTAGCAGTAATTGCTTTGGTGCTGTGTGCATATAAGAATGAGGTGAATATAAATGGGGTGAGATGCATGGGGCACCTATTATGTTGTGGAGTTGTAATTAATAACCAGAAACCTATTGCTGAACATTAGGCTGGGCAAGGTGAGAATTAAACTAGGTCCATGACTGATAGCAGACATCTACTGAAATGAAACCCTAACAAGACTGATATTAAAAATATATCTGAAATGGAAATAGACTTCATTCCTTGATTAACCTAATTTTTACAGTTTATAAATTGCCTTAAATTTATTTGCATAGTTTAGGTAAACTGAAAAACTAAAAGTGAGAGGCACCTTACCAGCAAACGAAACTTGCAAAACATCACCCGGGCTGTGACTGAATGTACATCACTGTCTGATGTCCTGTTTTTTTTTCTTTTTTCCCCTAGGGGTATTCTACAAGATACTAGTAACTACTTCAGGCAGGTTATTGAACAAGATGAATGAATTGCCAACTTTAGTTTGGAAAATCCTATATAGCAATCAGTCCCTCTTCCTTTTCAACATCTCCTGAAGCTTCAAGTTTCAGACCACAGATCATTCTGACTTTAGTGACTAGGAAGAATGTGCTGCTGAACTTTTGCAGATTACTTCTTGTGAAATAGCAGGTGTTCATTTTCAGGTCCAGTTCCTGTATAAAAATGATCTTTAGCTGACAAGAAACATCAATACCTTTGGTGTAAAAAACACGGATATGAGGTATACATGGACATACAGAGTCCAGACTTCTTGATTTGTTGACAACCTGTGTATATGGTTTCATAACTTTACTAATTTGATTAAATAAACGTTCCTGTAGTCCTATATTAAAATCTTGAAATCTCTTGACATTTGAGTGAGATAAATATATGCACCAGTAAGAGGAGGACCTTGGAGGGTTACATGGGAGATCAGTAGGAGCCATATTTGTTATAACCCTGAGAAAGCCAATTGTCTGATAGCTGTTAGTAATTAGGTAAAATACTACCAGAAAAAAAGTTCTACAATTACCTCCTGTTTAGCGCATTATTTATGTACTCAAATTTCTAACTAAGCAGCACTCAAGCATAGCACAACTGCTTGTTGTGAGACATCATAATTCATCCCTTGACTAGAGACTTCCTTTTACCCCTCAACCTGATGAGGCTGAAGAAGAATTAAAATTATGTCTGACATTGTTTTACATGTATTAGATCAACAAAGTTAAATATTTGGTTGCCCACACTGTATGCTTCAATTACTGGTCTATTTTCTGGATTTTTCACAAATAAATTGAAGGTGAATGCCTGGATTTCTTCCAGTAAAGTCTATGCTGTGTGTAAAGTTAGGTGAGTCAGTTTTAGACTGCATAATAGTTTGATGCTGTACCTGAGTATCCCACCACTTTCTCTCTACTCCCAGCTTTACCCTCCACCACTTAAAAACATAACTCACTAGCCTAGAAAAAAAAAATTTTCTTAGGCTCCAATGGGTTGTAAGGTTTTATGAGCCTGCGGGTGGGTGTGTTGCATAGTGACACCTGAACATAAACAGAAAACAGGATTGAAACCGATGGCCAAGAGGTGGAGAAAGTTTAAAAAGTGTGGGTTACTACTCCTGAATTACTGGATATGCTGAGCAGCCTCCACAATTTCACCCTGAGAAGAGACACACTCCAATGTCTGTTGTATGGGAAATGGAAAAATCTATTCAGGGAGGTTTGGGTAAGAGTGATTTCTACCCTCTGACTGTATATGTAATGGAACTGAAAACCAGCATCAGTATCAAAATGATGGATATCTCTCAGTAAAAGAAAAATTGTAGTAGTTGCAAGTCTACCTTGCTAACCATATAATATCAGAGAAATATTTTTCCTCTGCTACAGAGAAAAAAGAATATATGCTTCTGTTACACATAAGAAAGAATACATGCTTTTAAAAAAATCCAGTCTTCTCAGGATTTATCTATTTTTAATTGCAATTTTGGAAATTTGCATAAAATGTACATATTTTTATACAAATTTAAATACATTTCCTCACTAATTTCCTCTCACCTGTTTATCTTTGCTATTAAGAAGATAGTTCAAGGTTGAATTTAGTTTCTCTTTGATTTTTTTTCCTTAGAAAATGCTTGTTTCCTATTTAACTGAAATTCTAAATTTGGAACCCATGACATTATGTAGTTGTGTTGACAATAAATAGAGTGAACTGAGTTTGCTCAGTTAGGATCTCTTCTGCTTATATGTGCCTTTCTTTTCATTGTCTGTAGCCTGATCCCAGATTTCTCCCTTGGGTACTTCACTGATATGCCTAATATTAGGTGAGATATAGGTACATCTTTTTATTCAACCTGTGTTTGATTAACAGTTACAGCTATTAAGTTTATACCTTTGAGATATATCTGTCACTGTTCCCTTAATTATATTCTCTGGCAATTGTTTAAAACAAAAAACTGAAACTGTATTCATATATACATATAGCCATGGATAAATTGGCTTGAAAACACCTATAGTACCATTTTTATAATCCTGCTGTTGCAGAATGTAGAAGAGCTGTTAAACTCTGATGTGGACTGAAATGTACATCTCATCTTGAAAATGAATTTATTTAGTTTTATAGTACAAGTAAAATGCACATTTTGGAAACAATAGACAGAAAAATAATCCACAGTCCAGCAGCTTCCTGGGCATATAAACCAGGAGTTGAGAAGAGCAAAAACACTTAAATCTTTCAGTATGTTGATGGAGGCTGAATGTAACCTTGGCAAACAACAGGAGACAAAAGAAGATATCCTGTTTAACCAGGGCCACAGGTATTTTTTGAGATTCACTAGATTCTTAGTTTTTTATCTTCTGGTTGGTCTTTAGAGTCACGCCTCAGGGTATGTTACTATGGTCACTAAACAGTACCAAGGAGAAGTTAAAGGCCTCAGAAAGGAAGTCAGAACTGGCAACCACTATATGATAAAAAAAAGAGATGTACTGAAAATAGAGACATGCATTCAATGCCAATTTCTTATCCAGGTTTAAATACCTCTCAGTGTTTGTGTCCACAAATGCTCTTTGGAACAAATTTACTGAACCGTTTGAAAACATATAGGTATATAAAAGAAGAAATATGGAATAAAGCACTGTTGGTAGATGATTTTGTTTTCTTCTCTATTTTATACAGGAACACAGTAGGAATCCTCTGCCCAGCCTGAAGGACTTTCAGTGCATTTCTTCCAGCAATGAACTCTTGTTCATTGTTCTAGTGAAATGTTCATTGATCCCGGAAAAGCAAGAGTCTGCTGTGCACTAGGTCTGGACACTGCCTTAGGAAGGGAACAGCTCCTTGAGACAAGGACTGCATAAAACACTGGTCTGTCATTAACAAGAGAGTGTTTCAGTTCTTGGGCTAATCCATTGGACTTGTGTTTGCTTGCTCTCATCATATTAATATTTAAGTCTTCTGTGAAATATTGTGACACTACCACACTGTTTCCCTTGTTTTTTCTCCTCATTTTTTCCCTAAGTGGTCCACAGATTGCTGGCTAGGCCATTCTTTGGGGCTGTTGGTGTCTTGCATCTCCTATGTGTCTGCTTCCCACCTTCAAATAATTTATAATTAGCTTAGAGTTGCTAGATTCGCTACCCAGAAAATGATATTTTATGTCATCTTTGGGCTGATAAAAATCAAAATCTTTGTTTCCCTTCTAAAAACATCCTAATCACAAACCTACAGAATAAATTAGTTTAGGAATATTTCCCTCTTCTGCTAATGAACTTTACCACTGTGCTGTAGGAAGCAATACATTGCATGATTCTGGAAAAGCAGAGGACAAGAAAAAGGTATTTTATTTCTGTTTTGGGCAAAAAATCAGGGGTGTTGAGGTAGTCAGCAAAGGTTTTAATTTCAGCTTATCTTTGAGTATAGCTTAAATAGAAGATAGTAAATCTTTACTAATTCCTTTAGTATTCAGATTTTACTACTGCTCATCCTGAAAAGCTCTTCTGATGCTAATGCTTTTGTGATTTATGTATCCATTGAAATCTGATTGTTCCTTAACATCCAGAAATGTCCAGTTATTTAATTTTCGTGATGAGTTAAGTTTATTTTTAATTTAAAGAAATGCAGACTCCAGAAAAGAATCCTGAAAGGTAAGGAGAAATCTAGACAAGAAAAAAGATGAGCAGATGAGCAGAAGCTAGTTAAAAAGAAATTATAATAATTGCATTCAACAAAATCTAATTAAGAGTGCAAGTAAAGATGCTGTCCATGGATTTATGTGATGTTAATGCAATAACAATCTACTTATGATATGTAGCCTTGTTACTTTATGAAATCTGAATGAAGTTCACAGAACCTGTTTAAGCCAGAGCAATATTAGCTGAGTCTACTATCTAATCAATTGCGTCATAATAAATGGGGGCCCTGTTTACAGTAATATTTTAATTCAAATTTATCTTCACAATCTAAAAAAGTGTTTAATTGCTTTAATGATATTAGCTGTCTCAGCCTTTATTACAACACTGGACATAATTACCCTCTTTAAAGGTAATTTATAGACCTCATTAACCCTCTTGCCTCTCTGCTGTGATTAAAAATCTCCTGAGAATTGAAATCTCTCTGAACAGTAAGAGAATTATTGTGATTTATTGTTTGCCATTGCCGAAATGAGCACAAAGCTGATTTATTATAGCTGATCCCTGCTGAAGTGACTAGAACTGGACTGGGAAAGGGGAAGTCTGGAGCTCTGGGTGAAGCAGTTTACTTCTCTCCGTTACAGAGTTGCAGTTTAATATGCGTCCTGTCATTTGCTTCCACAGGAGCATAAAGAAATCTCTGGTGAATAAAAGCTACAGCAATAACTAGCTAGGAAAAAAGCTCACCTCTGCTAAATAGAGAACAATTATATTTCTTTATTGCAAATTAAACCGTCTGACATAGCTTAAAGGACTCAACAAGGTGATATTAACATGGTTTTTACACACAAAATATTTGAATCCGTGGGAGACATTAGACTTACTGGTTGGATAGAAAAACATGTAGCTCACCTATAATTTACATTTTACCTGTTTGTAGAAGGGAATTTATAAATTTCGTTTATTTAAAAATGTAAATACACACTACAAAAAAGCTGACTGAATAGGTCAAAACCATAGCCTCATAATATCTAATGTCATGTTTACTTTATTGTCTCAGTCACTATTTAATATTGAACATTTAGCAAAACGGTGAAATCCCAAACGCCAACAAAAAATAAAGCTGAGGACCTTACTTTTAATCTACTGCATTAGCGTACCTGAGAAAGCTCCTGTCCTGACTGTTCAGTATACATATTTTGCAAAGGAGAGAGAGAAGGGTCAGCAGATTTCTCCACTGATGGATGGAGTGGAGACCCATACTCTGCTTGGGGTCGACAGAAAGATTTCTTCCAAAAAAAATGAAGAGCATCCAGATTAAGAGAAATACAGCTACTGTTTGGAATAAAGTCTCTTCCTAGGCCTGAATGCAGCAGATCTGGTATTATACACAACATATATACATTGCATCTCCAGAAAGAAGCTGGATATTCTGATCCCACAGCTGTGCAAAATGCATGACTCCAGGAGAGGCCTAAAGTCCTTCAGGAAATGCAGGCAAGCATCAAAGGGGAGACCTTTTTCTCTATGGGGCATACACTTCTTTCCATATTTCACAGAATTTAGCTCTATATAATGATGAACTCAAAGAGTCCTGAGTTACATCAATTGGACCTTAACCTTCAGACAAATAAATGGTATTCAGCTATATTTTTGATATGATATTGCATTTATCTTCTTTATGAAAAATGAGTGTTTGGTGTAGTTCACTGGAGCTGTTAATGAGACTAAACTAATTGTTTAAAAATTGGTTTTGAGCACATGGTTATCTGGTTTTCCTCACTCTTACAGTGAACATGAATATATTTAATCTGCAAAGCAATATACTTTGCAAATAATTTATCCAATGGAAATCAGAATTCCAAAGAGGGCAAAAATTAAGATTTTTTGCTTGCTGATGAAGCACTAATGTGTTTGTTTTAATTAAAATGTCAAAAAATTTATATTGAGTTGCTATTTTCATGAAACTGATCATTTCATAAAAATACTGATAGGACACAGCATTGTATATCTGTGGGTCACATGAATAATTCTAAATAAAATAAGCTTACAAGTATGAAAGGAGCAGTTCTTGTTCCATTCCATCAAAACTGTACCAACCCAGTTGTACTAATTTTATATTATTAGTTCTATCAAAAGTTTATATCTGTTCTAAATGGTATTACATGGAGTAATTCCTCTTTATTTGTACTTAATAGAAATTATATTAGTATAATAATCTTTCATGAAAAAGTTGAAAAAATGTAGGAAGAACAAGCATCAAAAGCAACACTGAGTTGGTCAGATTTACAGATAATGCATTGTGTATGAAACTCTGTCACATGTCCAAAGTACAGTGGGGGGGAAGCAGATCTACACATTTGGTTAAAATGAAAGGAAAACAGATTTCTTCACACAAACTACATAACTGTGTTAATGAAATTCTAGAGCACTGTTTTTTTAATTACCTTACTATTTTCTGTTTTAATAGTGGAGTCTATATATGCTGGTACATGAGACACGGTTTTAATATTAGTAACATCAGTTTACAGTAAACCTTAATTTTTGTATTATTATTTTTCAGGAAAATATGTAAATTATACACTGCAAATTTTAGTTCATTTCTCTACACTATTAAGGCTAGGAAAAAACATGCATGTACTTTTCTTCTTTGATGGTCACCTGTAGTCTGTGAGATTTTCAGATCAGCGATGCATTTTGGAAGACAGAGAGTTTTAAACTTAACAGCTGCTAGCAGCTGAAAAATATTTCATGAAAAATTTAGTTTTTCAGATGTGAGGTATTGACTTTTTTTGTGATACAAAATATTACTATTTATTGATTCTCATTTTACCTCTAAACTTTTCCACTTTTTTTCCTGAATTTGTAAGTGACTGAGAATATAGTTTTTGCTTGAAATAATTTTTGAGGGCAATAGAATATACAGATAAAGTCAGAGGTCTAGGTTTATTCATATAAGGCTGGCATTTATTAATGATGACAGGCAGGTGGACAAAGTACTTCAATAAATAGATTACAGGGGTTAGAGGATTTGTGTGAGTCAGTAGAGGGTCAGCAGCAGAGGCTAAGCTCTCTTCAGGAGTACGGAAGTAGAATATCCCAAGTGAAAATGGTAAACAAAGTAGATTTTTTTAAACCTTTTGCTTTTCAAAATCTTTGTATCTTACTTTATAATCTTCTAATGAAAGAAAATGTGGGAAAATAATTAGAAGACAGGCTTAGGCCTTCTTAAAATGACCTTTCATATGTAACGGAACTAATTTTATAAATTTCATATCTGACCTGGTTAGGGGTATGAATAACATAAATGAACTGTGCAATATAATTGGGTTTGTATATAAACCAACTCCATATGAGATATTCAACAAAACCTTATTTATAACAGCAGACATTTTTTGCTCATGCTTATTTGTGTTTATTCCCCATGAAGGTTTGTGAATTTACTGGGGCAATTTCTGTCACAGTTTGCCATGACTCAGCAATGGGGGGGTTGTGATGTTCGATACAAATTCTTGTCAGGCTGAACAAAGACACTGGACACGTGTCAGGGAGCTCTTTGTGTTTTATTATACAGTCTTCTATAACTCCAGCAACCACCCCTCTGCTTGGACTCAAAAGGTGTTGATCAACAAGCCCTTAAATCCACACAAATGCCTTCCACAAAGGATGTTGGCTAAAAAACCAGTTTAACTTTGTTCAGCACACTTCAATAAATTCCCATCACCCAAAACAAACTCCTCAAAGGTGCTGGCTCACATACCACAGCACACAATGAAGCTTCTGACTGAGCATGAGTCTCACAGAAGAAAAGGAATCTGGCTCAGCACAGCACTGCCCCACCTCCACAGGACCCTCTCCCCTGTTCACCTTTCCTGTAGCAATGCTCACAGTGTTTGAGACAAAACATGCTAAGGTCTGGTTGTCTACACAGAAATATGTTTTCTGTTTCATCAGTGTGAAACTCTTAACACAATGAAATATGCTTAATTTACATGTTATTGAAAGCATAGTGTTTGCTGAATGATTAAGTGCTTCCTTTGTGGTATATTTTGTCTTTTTCTATAGATATATTATCAGTCCATGTCTATATCCATGTGTATTTGTGATACTGGATATTACAGTTCAATGTATATGGACTATTTTATGGTGAAATAAACATGCTTAAAGTCAGATGTGGAAAAAAATTAATTGCATAAACCAAGATGGTCTGGGGCACCAATAAGGTCTGTGTGGGAGAAGACTGTAATAATTATTCTGATCATCAAAATCTGATCTTTTCAGAAGACAACAATTCAAGTACTGATTAAACCCTTTCCGCTAGTAGAAATCTAATTAATTATTTGTCTTGCAATGATAGGCAATGTAAAAACCTGGTGTTACAGCTGTATTCTGCCCTGGGGAGTTTGTCATCTCAAGAGGGTAAATACTGGGAATAGAAAACATTGAAATTCTCATGTTACAGCAAGAACTTGAAATACTATTTCCTTGATATAGCTAAGGTCAGCAATGTCAGCGCAGAAATCAGAAACCACAATATGTTTTCCCAAACTCTCTTTCAGATGTTCTAAACTCAGAAAATACATTTATTTTTTATTCACTGTCCAGACTAAAAATTTCAAGCTTAGGATTCTTCTCTTTAGGCACTAAATCCTAGCTCCTTTCTTAAATCCCTATTGGTAACTGGTCCAGCTGAACAATTCCAGTTTCTCCTGAAGTTAATAGAAATAACAATATTCAGTACAAGCAAAAACTCATGAAGGGTTACATTCTCAATTTAATTTTGAAAGACCTTCATAAGGCTCACATAGGCTGAAAAAGATGATGAAGACTTACCTGGTTTTGGTCATCAATGCAATGCCCAGATGTGATTTACTGGAAAGACACATCATTTAGAAAAGGGGATAAAAGACAGACAGATAATTAAAGGGTTTTGCAACATTTGTACAAATACCACTTTTGCTGGGAACAGCATATTTTCTTTAGCTTTGGGTGAATCTGAGAAAATCAAGCTATTCCAATGTAATTGAGGTCTATCTGAACTCCTCTCTTGATGGTAATTTTGATAATGGCCTCACATTCCCTATTTTATCTGAAAACATTAAACACTGTCATCAGCTGAAATGTACAATCACATCAGCATCTGACCATAAAGTAGGTTTCCATTAAAAGTTTTGGTAAACATTTGAATAAGAATGAACTTATACAATCTGCATACTTCAAAACACAGAAAATTAGATAGGTAGGTAGATACATACATACGTACATACATATAGATATATATGCATATAGTGATTTCATTGGAGAAATGAAAAATTAGGTCTTATTCTGGTCATTTTCAAAAGTATGTAGAATAAAACTTCCTCTTTCAGCTTTCGGAGTGAGTGTTTTTTATTTGCAGCAGGATGAGCACATTTTAGCTGCCTTATGTTCCTGCCAGAAGCAGTGCAGATGACAGAAGTAGCAGTCTGAATGGGAGGAGCAGGGGAGGGTTTAGAAACTGTCACCATTGTTTTCTATCTAGGCCTATTGCTTTTGAGGCTTTTGTACAAGCTCTTGGCTTGAAGCCTGTTTTGACATGTATTGACAAGCATGGGGCTATTTCTTTTGTGCCCCAACAGAAAAAAAGAAGTGCTTATTTTGGTCAGCACTGGAATTGCTGTTTGAATAGGCATACCTGAAGTAGGGGAAAAAAATGTCTGATGAAGAAAAAGTATTGGAGAGGTAGAAAGAAATTAATCTGAGTATTTTGAGGCTTTTTCCTCTACCTTACATTATAGGTATACCCTGAGAACTGTCTTCTCATTTTTGCACTGGAAAAACAGACAGAGATCAAAAAGATGAAAGCTCACAACATAAAGGTACACATGGAAAAGATAACCATGCAAGACATAGGACTTTTTGGAACTGGGAAAACTAAAGAATAGAATGGTTTGGGATCTATTTTACATAGTAATTTTAATTTCTCTCCTTCTCAGTTTACTTGTATTCACCTATTTAGACCAAAAAAAAATCTTATTCTAATATATTCAGATGACAAGCAAATTGTGAGGCCCTAAATATGTGTTTACATTATAGTTAGTTGTGTAAAAAAACTTAGAAAACATCAGACAGGTTATTTCAGTGATAGTGTGTTGAGTTGCTGAAGATAGAAAATAAAATACTTTGGGAAACACTAAAAAGGAATAAATCCCAAAAGTGGGATTCCAAATCTTGCTTCTATAAGCTGTAAGTGGTAAAAATACTTTGAGGAAAGATAATTTTCTCCTTCAAAATTATTTAATAAGCTGACCATTTGTTATAAACTGAAGTGATTCCAGACAGTTTTAAAAGTGGTTTTTTCCATATATTTTTTTCAGATTTAAGAAATGGTTTATAGAAAGAAAAAGGAAAAAAAAATCAAACAACCAAACTAACAAAGAAACCCAAACCAAGATTAAAAAAATCATTACTGAGAAGATACCAGAACACCACTCAATATGTTGAGAAAAGCTTATTCCTATCAATAACCTTTAAGGCTACCAGCTGGATATTTTTTAACCCAAAGCCGATGAAGGTTGAGGGTATATGACAATGGTTTCCTAGATTTCAAGAGAATATTGCTATCCTGAGTTCAGATGTGTGTTCTGTCTCCCTCCGACACATGGGTGGGAAAACATTCTGTCTTTCAAGTCACAGTAGCCAGGGACAGCCACTTGCAGTTTCCAAAGATCCTACAAGTACCAGAAACAAGTCTAGCTCCCTCAGAATGAAATTTTCATTGTTATGTTATACAGACTCATTTGCTTGTAGACTCATGCATGAATGTACAGTCTTATATGCAAAATATACTCTTTTTTAATGAGTTTTCATCAATGTTACTAAATAGTCCATTCAATTTCATTCCTGCTCTACCTTTAAAATTCCTTTTCAGCTATTCTTGAGTCTGTCCTATTCCATGCAATGTTTTATAGCTGCCATGAAATGACTCTGACTTTTTTACACTATTGAGGGAATTAATTGGAACATCTACAGTTCTCTAATGAGGCACATCCACTCCTGAGTGATGTGTGGAGAGGAAAGTACAATAAATCTTCATTATAGAAAAATGCCCTTTAGTGTACACAAGCAAAAATAAACTGAAACACAGTTCTAAACCAGGAATTTTCAGTCTGTGTTGTTTTCAAGGAACTTTGAATAAGATGCAATGATAAAATCTGCAGCATAATTGCAAGTGGAGTTAGAACTTCAACAAATATGCAACTGCTAGTGTTGTGAGCTGTGAGCATGCACTGATATCATAACATATCTGTGAGAAGGAGTAAAAAAGAAGTAAAGTTAAGGTGGGAAGAAATTTAGTGTAATAAGAAAATTAGAAATAATGGCAAAACTCCATCAGATTTTCCTGCTGCTACCTTTGAGTCTTGAAAGAAGAGGGAACAGGAATGTAAATTACTTTGTGACATGATTGGACTAATATGAAATAACTAAACTCTGATTTGCCATTTATATGCTGAAAGATGGGAACATTTGCTAATACAAGCAGTGAAGGTGTGGGTATAACACTTCTTCAAATGACACAAGAATAGACGCAGCCTAGTTAGTTTCTTTGTTGTAAAAAATTAAATATCTGCTGGGAATTAATCTGTTAGCTGCCTATTTAGGCCAAGAAAAGCTTCTTTAGGCACACCTGTGGTTTTATCCTCTGAAAGAAGCTACAGCCTGGCAGGTGGGAACTTCTGGGGACCTCAAGTGCTGGGCATGAGATGGCAGAGACAGTCATTTGCAACAGGAGTTGGGAAAAGAGATTGCAGAAGTTTGTGTCCAGGCACAAGCTTGTCAGATATTCTTGACCACTATTTACCATTTCTGTGATGATATCCCATATGCTTGAATCTGCAATGTCATTGTCTTCAGGTGTAGAGTTTATCTTTTTCAGCTGCAATCGCTGATCTCTGTCATCAGATCCTTCTTTATACTCCCAGTGCTGCTCCCAGAGCAGTTATGGCACTTCTGCACTGACCCTGAGTAAAATCCAGCACTGTTTGATTGAGTTTGAGTTCCTCATACAACTGATCAGCTACCATGTTGAAGAAAAAATTTTACACTCAACTTTTCTTAAAATTTTTACTTTTTCTTGTTCTCCTAGGTTTTTGTGTTTTTTAAATATTACTGTAAAGTTACACCTTGACCTTAACATCCATTACCGTGAAATTACTGATTTTTTTTTCTTGACATTGAAAAAAATAATTAAATTATTTCTATCGCTAAAACCAATATGTATGAAGGAATGGGAAAGTGGATCCTGTGCTCAGAATTCAGAATATTTCTGGCCACAGGGTTTTTATCCTATTTTTTTCTAGAATTAATATTATAACATCTAAACTTTGATGTAAAAGGCCATGAAGGCAAGTATGAAAACATGATTACAAGGGGGAATAAAGAAGCTGTCCGTAGTTTGTCCAAATTTAATTTAAGTTGTTGTTGAAAACATAATGATGATGAACTGCCAGTGGCACTTCTCATTGCACTAATGACTGTTCTAGCAAAAACATACGTCAATGACAATTATTTCAGCTGCCTCCCATTCTTCCCCAGCATCAGAATCTCCACCTTTTTCTTATTTAGACATCAGTAATTCCAGCTTTCCTCTGACAGTTCTGTGACAAAAAAAAAACAGCCTAGTGATGACTATTAGGCTTGTGTCATCATAGGTTTATATCATATTAGAACATAATCTGACATCATATGAATTTGTATAAATTTCGTTGAAATTAATTGTCTCTTCTTTCACAGAACCATAGAATGCTTTGGGCAGCATGACTGGAGCACTTGCCAGTGAAGACAAAGGCAAAATGTGGTTGAGTACCTCAGTTTTCTCCACATCCTGGGTAACCAGGTCTTCCATTTCTTCCAGAGAGGACCTATATTTTTCCTCATCTTCCTATCATCTCTGATGTACCTCTAAAAATTTTTCTGGTTGCCTTTGACTTCCGTGAGTAGATGTAATTCTATCAGGGCTTTAACTTTCTTATCCTTATCCCTGTCTGCTCGGACAATTTCTCTGTATTCCTCCCAGGCTATCTGTGTTTGCTTCCACCCTCTCTAGGCTTCCTTTATCTATTTTTGTCCAGAAGCTCCTGGTTTATCCATACAGGCCTGCTGGCATTTTTACTCAACTTCCTCTTCGTTGGTGTGAAAGTATCCTTTCTCTAAGCTTTTCTCTGCACAGTTTTTTGACTCGAAAAGAACTTAAAAAGTATATTTACTTTTCTATTTCTCTTTTCATCTCTCAAATAAATACTGAACATCCATTGGGTGATAAAAATCAACACCTCACATTATGCAAAAGTAGAATCCAAATACTTTGAGAAAGGTCAGAGAATTTTCATTAGTGCAGAAAAAAACCCCCATAGTATGTTCATCAGAAACTTTCACACATAATATTCTCAGCACCATTTATGTTGCTGTGAGAGATCACTTTAAAAGGATTATTCATTTTATTATCTCTGCCAATTTTGCTGTTGTTCCAGTAAGGTCAAAGAATAGAAATCTCTTACAACCTCTACAAAAGCAAGAATGTTTTCTTTGCTGTCAGGGAAACCTTGGAGCTGGGTACATTGGCAAGTCTAACCTCACTGTAAGAAGTCTGCCTTTTTGTGCTTTTTATTATTCCTATAGCCTTTAGAAATAACAATGCAAATACATGGTGCACACCTTCTGAAAGAGCAAAAGAGAATATATAGCAGAAAAATAATATCATTTATGTGATGTGACATTTTTACAAAATAATTATTCATGTAATTTTTAAAAAGCAAAGTGAATAATTGCATAATTATTCCTAATTTGGCACTCTTTTTATACATTGTTCTATAATTAGTTACCGCTTCTTTAATAATGTCATGGTTTGCTATGTTGTTTAGTTGTTAGTCACCTTAATTACAGTAAAACACAAGCAATGTTCTCAAGATGTGAAGTTACTAGCAGAAAAAGAGCAGACACTGAAAATGGTAAATAATCATTAGAATGCTAATTTATAAAGAAGTAATACAGGTATGATCATCAGGGGAAATGCAAGGAGCTCAGTCTAATGGATAACATTAAGACATAGTCTTTTTAACACCTAAGAGCTGGGAACTTCATTCCTCGTTTCATATTAGGTGTCTGGTTTTGTTCTGCAGGAGCTGTGGAAGCATAATTATCTGATGTCACATATTTTTGCCTGCCTGAAGAGACTTAGGTGGATATAAGTCTGTGGGTTCATCCTGAGTGGTGGAAGACCTCGAGATCTACTTTCATGGACTGAAGCAACAATCATGAATTCGGGGTCCACTGGTGGCTCTCAGCTCATCACACTGCCATTCTTGCATAGATTTGACAACAAAAGGTGATTCTTGTTAAGAGATGTTAGATGCATGGCCACCTCATCCTGCCTATGTACAGGATTCACACAAAACACGAGCACAGCCAGCCAGGTCCTCTCCTCCTCAGCTGCCAGAGACAGGTCACTAGTGCCCACACACGGCACTCTCCATGTTCCCAAGCACACATATTCTCACAGAAGCATGTTCTCTGGCATGACCCATCTGCTTGCCTAGTTCTCCTGCCCAGCTCTCAGCCCTTCCTGCAGATCCCCAGCTGCCAGCTGGTCCAGCTTGATGCTCACAAGTACTCGCTGGTGTGCCTTGAAAGATAGCTCTTCCTTCTTTGCCTGCTCAGCCCTTAAACTCATGGTGAGGTTACTTAGCTGGACCCAGTACAGCACCACAGCAGGATCCCCCAAGAAATCACTTGGTCATAAAACTGAAAGGGATCAGCTTCATAATGAAATACAACAGCTGCTTCATTAATGCTTCTTGATGCGTAGTAGTAGTAGTAGAAATATTAGTTAAGCATTTTAGAATGTACTTATTTTAGTCTGGTCTCACTGGAAGGTCCTTAAAACTCTCACTCAGTCCAGGCCTTTAGAACAAATTGGATAGTACTGTCCTAGTGAAAAGTACATTCCTAAGTCTCTTTTTAAATATACTTGTGAATAAATATATTTGTGTTTAAAGTACTAGTTTTTGAAAAGTTTTGAATCACTCGTGAGATTGAAAATCTAGGAATACCTTCCAGACTTAGATCATAACCTAGTAACTGCAAAATCTGTGACTGATTTTCAGTAAGATTCTTTAAACAGCAGCTTGGTGGAAAAGATCAATTAGGGTTTTCTAAAGCAGTATAAAAACCATTGCATTTTAACATGAAAAGAATCTTCTAACATAGAAAAGAGTGTACACAATAAGAAAACTTTCTAAATAGTTCTGTTTCACAGCCATTTATTAGGATTTTGTATTTTGCTACAGCTTGACACAAATTTTATCCAGCATAGCTGTATACAGATGCATTGGTTAGTGTTAAGGTGCTGTGCTTCCTCTCTGCTGTCTCACAGGGATTTTCTCTATTGTTGAGTATTTTGTTCCATTACCTTGGTTATATGTAGGCAAGAAGTTTATTACTTGTTCCATTCTACTGCTTTTATCACTTTTTCCTTTGACCTGAGGCATTCAGAGATTTCAGTGACACTTTTAGGTGATGAGATTTAGAAACATTATGATTTTACAGTGCACTGTGTTAAAATACTGAGTTTCTGAGCTACTGATTTGTAAGGGTTATTTCAAAAGCAAGATTACCAACTTTAAAAAATGCTTTGCCTTTAGCCCAATGCATTTTTAAATAATCCATCATGAAATCTATCCTGACAATGTCTACAATCAACCATTCAGTTTCAGCTGAGCATACATTTGTTTTATGGAATAACAAAAAATAATTTAGCTGAGGACATTCAGGCCATTTTCTTACTTAAAATCTATATTCCTTCTCGCTCATGAAAAGCAGTAACTAAGTTATATCATTGCTTACACTGCAACCCTGGCAAAGCAGATTCTTAAGCCTTGCTTTGTGGGAAAAAGAGAAAAAAAAATTATACTTCTTCAGAACTATTTGAAACTCATAATTACATTTTCCACTCAGCAGTTCAGAACTTACTTTCATACCAAGTCAGAACAAAATTACATTTTTGGAATTTCTTACAGAAAATTATTTCAGACTAGAATGCCTTGCAGATTTCCTATTCAGATATAATTTTTACTTCAAAAATATGTTTTAATTTTTGCATTTTAACAATATTTAAAGGATTTCATATCACAGTAAATATAACATTTAAAGCAGAAATGTTGTTAGTATAGCACAGTGTAACATCATATGGTATATTGGCAGTATTTATATGGCAATATACAATTTAACACAGCATGTTCTAATATTCAGTATGTCCTAGCAAGAAGTTTTACATAGAATTATTTTTTAAGCCATCAACTAAGGTTTACCTGACAAAAGTAGCATGGTTATATCTAATCTGAATTCAAAGAATTATCTGGGCAGTGAGGTCCCAAAAAAACCTTTAAAAATTTTATTTTTAAACCGTTTAAGGTGTTGTTTTATGTGGTTGTGTAAGAAATTTTATTGCTTATAGATTAAGAGCCTCAACTCTCAAGATCCTCTGCTTGATTCTCTTTAAGCATTAATTTAATCTGTTCTTGCTGGTCACTTTGCCAGTCCTATGCATCACCAAGCAGTCTTGCCTTCAAAAAGTGTTGCATACCTTGGTATATGCAAGGATATATTGGATACTTCTATATAATTTATGGATACTTGATATATTTTGCAGTAAGGCAGTAATTTAACTTGTATATACTGTTGCCACTGGGAGAAGTTCATTTGTTTACAGATAAGATAAGTAGATTCAGTGATCTTAGGCACTCATGGAAACTGGCAGAACTAACAGCATCCTCTACCAATTTATTAAACCAACCACCCTATTTATAGCTTAAAGTGTATTCCTATCCATTCATTGAGATGGCAGTATAATGTGGAAGTGTATTTTTGGATATGAGAACCATTCTGAATGATGCACAGTAACAGAAAGGAGACTTAAATACATCTTAAAAAGTCTTAAATACACGTATTAACTTTAATAAAAATGGCAAAATTAAGAGACAATACTTTTAAAGGGCTCATGCACAGAAAGATTGTTTGTTATGATCAGGTCTGGTTATTGCCTCAGATAATTCTTCTGCCTTAGTTATTAATTAACAGCTGAAAGAGTTTGAGATCACCCTTTTAAAATCATATATTTGCACTGCTCCAAGTTGGAAAATTCACATTATGCTCACTCTTTTATTATAAATAAAGTTCAGTTACATTCTAGTGAAGAAAACTTTTAAAAGGCTAAATTGACCATGTTTAAGCAAGTATGGCCTCTAAAGAGTTGATGTTAAGTCTACTCAAATTACGTAGAAAATCTCAGAATAAGAGTCATATCTGAGAAGGAGGATATAATTAGAAATGACAGAAGCATTTAAGGCAGATTTGAGGAAATAATAAACACCATAAAAATAAGCAACTTCACAGGGTAAAACCTTTCACTTTGACAAATACAAATAATGCATAAGGAGATCAGGCCCACTTTCTTAGACTCATCTGGGAAAACCTGTTCTGTCAGGCTCATGTACTTCCTGTTCATGAGCTGGTTTGTGGTCTTGGTCCTCCACTAGTCTCCATTATGTGTTACTTAATATCCTAGCTCTGTTGCAAGTATAATCAAAACAGTTTCAAGGCAGAGAAACTCAGGCTAGTCCAGAGTATTTTCTTCAGCTGATGCAAGTGCGAAATACAGTGTGACTGCGATCTATGACGAATTTTGTTTCTTTTACTTGTGGTAATTCCCTTAAAAATAATTTATTTTTAAATAAAAAGAATGAAAGAATAATGCTCACTCCATGAAGCACTTTTGAAATATTGAGTATGAACAGAATCTAGCTTGAAGGGCATGGATTTTATCAGAAAAGCCTCCAACTTTCCGCACCACTTGGTCAAGGATCCTTGGGGAGCTGCTTAACACAACTGACACAGATGGTAGAGGTGTGGTCCAAGCCGTATACATATTGAGAATAAAGTAACATGATTGCTTACGAGGTGGTATTGTGAGTCTAGTTCAAAAGTATAAATTCCTTGGGATACTGTAATGGCATGTGAGGGTAAATTGACAACAATTTCAGTTTATCTTAAAATATTATATGATAATTTTTTGACAATCCATCTTGTGTGTTTCAGTAACTTGATCATTCCTGCAAAGGGGACAGGATAAGGAAGCCACTGTACCTGTCTCACATGAAGCTAGTCCCATTTTCAAAATATAGACCTTGAAAACTAAAACTCTGTACTAGGCAAGTCACTATTACAGCTTACTTTCATAGAGCAGTTGAGGGAACTGTGAATGCATTGGATCAGATGAGCATATAATGCAAATACATTTAAACTAAATACATTTTCAGGTTAAATGACCTATAATAATTGTAGTATATGCTAAAACTACTTCTTGAAGGATAGAGCCTCCATCCAGACTCTTGTTAGTTTGAATTTATTCTTACTGATTCTCCTTGTCTTGTACCTTTCCTTTTCTGTTTTTTCTTTTTTTCCTTATGGCTACAGAATATGTTTTACAAGAACTAGAAAAATGCAGCAAACCGCTTAATATCAAGCAGTAAGAACTGGGAATCCAAGGTCAGTAGTTGTCTTTGTCTTTACAGGACCTAAAACATTTAAATCTTGACTATTTGGTATTCTTGTTTCTCCCTGGGACTGACAAATACCACCCTGAAGCTTAGTGATCTTCAAAAAAAGTAGAAATCTTTCACCAATAGAAAATAATCAGCTGAATAATTTGTACTCTCCCAGGAAGTATCAGATAGTTGAGCAGTGAGGTCCTTCAGCCTGTTTCTTCTAAATACCAATTTAGTTTGGCTGCTGTTCTACAATGTTGACTTGTACCTTCAGCACAACTGCCTGATGTTGTCTTACAAGATAGAGCAAAAAAATTCCATGAATTTTAATGGGATGAAATCATGAGCTAGCTGTAAATATGAAAACAGTATTGTGTTTATTTTCACTAGAAGGAAGTAAAATGCTTAGGGATGCTCTCTAGCAAAACAAAGACAGTCTGAGGATCAGCCTGGATTTTTGCATATTGCACTGTACTCTGATGATTACATTCATTCACTGAAAGAATCATAGAATTGTTTGGGCTGGAAGTGACCTTAAAGATCATCCACTTCCAATCCTGCTGCCATGGACAGAGACACCTTCCACTAGATCAGGGTGCTCAGAGCTCCATCCAATCTGGCCTTAAACATTTCCAAGGATGGGACACCCACAGCCTTTCTGTGCAACCTGCTCCATTTTCTCGCCACCCTCACAGAAAAGACTTTCTTCCTTATATACAATCCAAACCTACTCTCTTTCATTTTAATCCATTCCCCCTTGTTCTGTCCCTTCATGGTCTTGTAAAAGTCACTCTCCATCTGTCTTGTAGGCTTCCTTCAGGTTCTGAAGACCTCAATTAGGTCACCTCAAAGCCTTCTCTTCTCCAGGCTGAACAATCCCAATTGTTCAACCATTCATCATAGGAGAGGTGCTACATCCCTCTAATCATCTTGGCAAGCCTCCTCTTGGCTTTTTCCAACAGATCTATGTCCTTTCTGTACTGGGGATGTCAGAGCTGGATGCAGCAGGTGGGGTCTGGCACCTGGTTAATTGATCATTGTTGTGAATCTAATCCAGTATTTGAAAGTTAATGTTACAATAGAGATGGTATTGTACCCATGAAGGTATAAAAAATTAAGAGATGTACGGTTTGTAGGGAGAATGAACATATTTTTCTTTTCACACAATGAGAATGATCTAACAAAATGGTGTCACTTTTGGACACAGTCTGTTTTTAGAATCCGAAACAGGAAAATTGACCTCAGACTGTTGCTGAAGTGAAGGTTGAACTTGGATAGATATTTCATGGTGCCACTTATTTCTGTGTGATTCTTAAGTCACAATGTTTTCTGCAGTCTGATAGGGACATGTATATTTTTAGAAAGTGAGCTGACAGGATTTTTAATATTTTAGGCTTAATAGGAACCAAAAGGCCTGGATTTGGGTTAGGTAAACCCATAGGGACTTCCATGATGAAACAAGAATGAGAACTGTCTCACTGCAGATAGAATTTTAGCTTTATTCTCCTGACTAAAAGTGTGTCCTCTAATAGAAGAATAAAAGCTAGGTGTGTAAAAGAGATTTGGTTTTTTCCTAATCAGTAATGTTGAAGAAGATCTTTGGCAAGGCAAGTATATTCAGTTTCCCTGCTGCACTTCTTCACTCCTCCAAAGTTCCATTCTGAAGTGCAGTAGGCAGAAGTTTTTTTGTTAAAATATGCAAAATCACAGACACAGCTGATCTTGAATATGCAGAAAATACTACGCAAAACATCTGTGGCAAGTAAGAAACAAACTGTCAGGTCACTGATTAGAAATTCATTGTCAGATTGGGCTGTTTTTTGCTTGTCTCTTCAGATCAACTGCAGGGGACGTGTCCCCTGGGTTTGCATTTAATGGGCAATTCTGTACTCCAGTATGATTTTTAGAAAATAAAATGCAATTTTCAAGCCTCATTTGAAGACATTGTATCCTTTTTTGAATTACTTTTCTCCTCATTGCTGATTAAATATCTCTGTGTTTTGTCTGATCCTTTCAGTAATGTTCATCTTCAATGCTTATGACATCATCATTGCTTTCATGATAATGAAACACATTGTCACCAGAACTGGTCTGTGAAACAGCCTTAATTGTCCTAAATGCTACAGCTGGGACAATGGCAAGTAAGGATGAGCAGCTGATTGGGAAAAGTAATTTCTAAGTCTACAAAACCATGACAGTCATTGAGGAAGAGAGATGGCTATAAAATGTTTTTTAAGGGAATATGAGCAGGCCTTCCCACAACTTCACAAGTTTAAAATACCAATTACTTTTGTTTGGACAGTTCTAATGCACAGTTGACAAAGGCTTCCTGGGATTGTTGTGTCAGCAATATGTCCCAAGGGCATATTCATACCCTGGTGCTAACCTACATTTCTGAGGTAGATTTGGTGTTATTCGTGCAAGAAGTGGAAATATTTTTCACCAATGAGCTACAGGTTCTGCACATCACATGGTGCCATGCCTCTTGAGGGAAGAGTTGACCTCTGTTCCAATGGATAATAGTTGATTTTCAGCTATTGGTCTGTTCTGGCTGGTTTTGGAATATATTTACATGTTATTAATATCTTCTTTTCTCCTAATTACAGGCTTCTGTAATAAAATGAATTGGTTTATTCCCCTTTTAGGATTTTCTATTACCTGTCTTTATATCTTAATATATCTGAGGCTGTTAGCAACAACATGAAGCCCCATCACTGTTTTTCTTTAAGTAATATAATCTCTCTCTATTCTTGAAGTAAATTAACAGTGTTGCTAGATAGATTAGATTAAAGTGCAATATAAATGTGTACCTATAGGAACAGTTTAGACTTTCTTCTTCAATGAACTTCAACAAGTTCCTTGTGGACAGTATAATTGATGTGATTTTCTGTAACAATAGTAAGAAGGGAAAGGTTCATGCTCACAAATATAATTTCGAATATGCAATGACTATTAGAAGAGAAGATGCAAAATTGAATAGCAGTTCATGAAATGTTATTACTAGATACATTTATTAAGTTGCTGTGTGCTCAGTAGAAATACCTCTGCACACTGTTACAAACTTACTGATGCCTTATTGTGAACAATTTACCAACAACTACAGCAGTCCTAGACAATCTAAATCTTGCAATATTGGGGAATTTTAAAACATCTTTTGTTCTAGTCAACTAGAAAATTTATTTTTAATTATTTTAAAAAATTATTTAAAATTATTTTTATGGATGTGTTTAAGACATTTCCCACCTTCACCTCTTTGGGATAACTGCAAAGCTATACAACTGTATGGAAATACGCAAATCGCATTGCAATGCTTGATGTGGTAAATGGAAACGTGATATAAAGGATGTAGTTTTAAGTGGTTGGTTCCAGTGGAAGGTGATGGCCAATATACGTGAGATACCCATTTCCACCTGAGAAATATATGGCATTTATAGAGATAAAACGTCAAAATTCAGACTGGCGGGCATTTAAAACATCTTGTATTTAATTGTGAGCATTTAACTTTCAGAGGAAAGTTAGGTCTTGTTAATTAGAGACAATCATGAAAATGTGAAAAAGGGGATGATAATTTGTCTGAAAAACAGTTTATTTAAAAAAAAAACAAACAAACAACCCTCTTTGCTTTTATTTTGCAAAAAGATGTTCAGTGTGGGAAAGACTTTTCCAGGAGAAATGTGTGATAGAAAAAGCTAAGATATTTTGAAGATGAAACTTGGTTTATGAAGGTATTGTATCACATGGTTACTCTTACTACAGTAGTAGGATATGAGCCTTGATAAGCTTTATAATTCTATGCTAATCCTGGCCTGGGTCTTTCATAAATGAAATGGTGTACCTCCACAGGTTTCCTCCCTCTGATCCTCTACTACAGTTGCAGGAGCATGTGTTTTGGTGGGACACTTTGATTCATCTCTAGTCACTCATTAGTGTCTAATAACAGTAAAAACAAAGATATAGGGTTATGCATGTTTGGGAATCGTGTTTCTGCCTTTTTGATTGTTCCAGACAGTTTTTGAAATGAGAGTCAGGTGAGTTCAGACTGCTATTGAACTAACTGATAGCACAAAATGATTGAAGATACCCCTGAATTCATGTTTGGATGACATTCAGTTTATTCAAATTCAGAGTTTGTTTCACATTTCTTCTTATGGTTCTCTAATCTCTGTATTCTCCTATGTTCTGGAATATGAAAGAAACCTAATATTATTTGGATTTATCATTATTTCACATTCTTCTAAAATAACATGAGTCCATCAGCTCAGTGCAAGGAATATTCAGTGTCTTAATCCATAGGACTTCTTGTACTCTAAGCACCGCACTTAACCACTGGCATCACATCTGATGTAAGAATTTTGGCAAGTAACAGCTAATTTCATTTTCCTTTTGCAAATTCTAAGCTTAGAAAACAAAAAGGTAACACTGTATCTAAACATAGCTCTTCATAATGACATTTGAGATACTTGGATTAAAACTGCAAGTTGAAAGTGGCATTGCAGTAATTCTCAGAAAACTGCAATATGATATTGCTGGTTAATGTATATAAATGGCTTCGTTTTGATTCTGCTTTGGTCAACAGACTGAATTTTAGTAGGATGAATTTGATTTATTAATATTAAGTAACTAATAACTGTTCAGGAAAAATATGAACACTCATTTTCCCTAACAGATTTGTTTCTTTTAAACTATTACTATTTTTAAACTATTACTTCTTTATGCTGTCTAGGGAAGTTAGGTAAGGCAGAAACTACAGAGGAAAGACAAAGCTGTTTTTCAAGGATCTGATGCATGCCACAGCATATCTACAACATTCTGACACGATTTGTACTGTGACATTGATTTGTCAGGACCAGGCAGGATTCTAGGACCTGCTGTCCATAGACAGAGGCTCATTTGTAGCCAGGGCTCCTACATTGTTATAGACTCATAGAATCGTTTGAATTTGAAGGAATCTTTAAAAATCGTTTACTCCAACCTCCCTGCCATTGGCAGGGACATTTTTCACTAGATTGGGTTGTTCAAAGCCCCATCCAACCTGACCTTGAACATCACAAAATCATAGTGCTGAAACCAACCTACACACAGATTCACTAGTCTAATGCATACCCTTAGATGCTGATACCTTAAGAGATCAGAGAGTGATAATTTAAAATGTCCTTTTTGAAATAATTGATTGATGCTTGAGGTGAATGGGTATTAAGTCCCAACCTTTTTTGTAAAATTTGAGCTGCTTTGTTTGACTAAATTAATCAAATAAATAAATCATATTACTCCAAATATGCTAGGCACAATCCCAAGGGATTATTAATCATTGCAATCTATTTCCTCTTTCCAGAAAAAATGTAAAAATTTAAGGATATGATACATCACAGTCCTTCCCAAATCAAAAATACCATGCCCATAATGAATTAGTAAGTCCACTGGCAATATTTCTTCAATATATTATGAAAGATGAGGTTTTATGATCAAACACATTCTTGATCAATTTATTTCATCACTTTCTACCTAATTGTTTCATTATGACATTTTGTCCCTCCTCAGAATTAAACAATTGATTTAATATACTGTATAAAGTGACTGTGTATCTCAAAACGTTAATCAAACTTCTGTCAGTTGACGTCTGAACTAGTGCCCTGCAATTAATATATGAGATATTCAAAATATCAGCTAGAAATTACTCTCTTTTATAAATGCTTCTAATTCAAATACATTTACTGGAATTTTATGAAGTAGTACTCTGCAGCTGAGAGACTCAATCTTTTTAAGTTCCGTTGTTAAATGTTCAAAACCACAAGTACACATTGCTGATATTCATCAAGATATAAAAATTATTTGCTCTGAATTCTTGAGTGTCCAATAATTCAATATTTATCAGTGGCAACCAGATATTTTCCTAAAGTACCCAGTCTGCCCCGTTGAAATGTTAAACAAAAACTTTCATATAGTTTAAAAAATACCACTTTTACTTCCAGAAGTAATTACTTGGTGACTTTATCTTGAGCCTTTTTGCTTACTGGGGTGATAGAATAAAGATTAAATAAATTATAATAATTGATAATAAATTGGTAGCTTAAATAGAAATATTTAGCATTTCAAAAGATCTAAATTGTGCTTAGAGTGATTTGGCACCTGTGTCTGTATCTTTAACATTGCTTTAATAAGCCTTGCAATATGTCGTTTTTTATAAGTGATCTCTGATTTTGTTTTGGATTTGTATCTTAATTTAGGAAATTTTCCATTTTGTATATATTTTATGTGACATGATGTTATGCTGATATTCTCACTAGAAAGAAATTCTAGGGGGAAAAATATAAAGGAAAGCTAAATTTAACCCTAATCAAGAATTTTGTGAGAATTTCCAAACCCAGCAGACTCCAGGACCTGGAGATTTCCCTCTTCCCAGCACAAACACTCACAGAGGCTGCCACACAGGCTGCCACAGGTGGAGCAATGTCTCCAGGTACAACACTGCCAAAGATCCTTCTCCCACTGCTTGCACTTAGACCCTAGACATCCTGGTTTCTCCTTTTGCTTCTTCTGGCATCTGCAGCACACTGTTTCTCCTCCACATACTGTTGCTTATACTTTTTAGTGCATGTAGAAACAAATACTCTGTCTCTCCATCCTCTGGAGAGTTTGAATCTGAATGGTTCTTAAATATCTTCAGCAATGGAGACTCCACAGCCTCTCTGGACAATCTGTTCCTGTGCTCAGTCACCTGCACAGTGAAGAAGTTCTTCCTCATGTTCAGGCAGAACTTCCTGTGCATCAGTTTCTGCCCATTGCCTCTTACCTTTGTCACTTCTTCACTAACAGATGATTCAGATACTGGAATAAACTAAAACTGCATCTGAATGTTTTAAGATTGGATTTATGGGCTGGAAATGGCCTTCTTTGGTCCTCTCTGTTGCAAATGTGCATTGTAAAATACTGATAACTTTAAGTGCAGTTGTTATATGATGGTAGCAATTGTCATCCTTAACCATTTCTGTACTATGTACTCCATAAATAGAGTCTGAAGAACCATTACCTACTCGAAAACACTTATATTTCGAATCCAAAGAGCAAGCATTACACAAGAATAAGCAACACTTAACACCGAATGTGGGTTTAGTTCTCTTAATTTTAGACCTAGTCAATACTCGGTCTACATAATAAATTTCATTTGTGCATTTCTGTGTGAACCATGACAGCAAATCTCTAAAAAAGATGCTTCAAAAGATGCATCAGTAGGGCATGACTCTGTTAATGGATGTCTTTACCCAGACAAGCTTAATGACTCTGACAAATGAGTTTTGGAGAATCATGTAAGGCCATTTACGAGGTTGCTGTTCTGCCCCCAGCTGTCTGCCTAATCCTCTGCTAATTACTACCACCCGCAAAATTAGTAGAAGTAGAAATAATATGAGCTGATTGTTTATCCCTAATAAAACTCCATCAGTTGAGTCTGTAGCTTATGAAAAAGTTTATAAGCTGTCACTGCTCTTTTGTGACATATTTACAAAGCAATTTCTCACCTAAATAAGAGGTATGAATCATCATAGTGGTGCTATGCAGTATCAAATTTAAACCTGAACGTAGTAAGTAAAAATGAACATTATGTTTCATTTGGTTTTTTTGGGGGTTTTTTTGTCATTAAAAAGATGTGATCAAAGAATCATAGAATCACAGAATGGTTTGGGTTGGAAGGGATTTTAAAGGCATTCACTGCTTAAATAACTTTTTCCTTGTCTTTGATTTTCCTTTGTTAAAAGTAACCAGATTGTCTTCATTTTATGCTTACTGATTGGTCTTAAGGTACTTGTATGTTTAGTGTGTTACTGTGAAAGGGATAATCAAAGTGACATTGCAGTACCTTTTATTTTGTCCTTTCTTTTCTCTTAATTATGATCTGTTGCTGTAAATGAAGCAGTCATAACAAAATTTACACTGTAAACTTGATCTGGATAGACTGTTTTGAAAGGTAGCTACTCTCAGAGGCAGAGAAGCATAATTTTTTATTTTAATAAGTAATAGGACCTGCCTGATGTGGCTCATTTGGCATAGTATTTCAAAGTAATTTCAAATTAAAGTACTCTGAAACACTTTGAAGAACTCTTTTCTACCTTGTTTGAGCTAAACACTCAAAAAAAAAAAAGCATAAAGTAAAGGGTTTTTTTGGTTTATTCTTTATACAAGCATGACCTTTTCTCCCAGTGTATTCTTTTCTAATATATGCCTAGTTTTTGGTTAAACAAGGTGTTTAAATGTGGACTTAAATCTTAGTGGGTTGACTCATACTGTTCTAGTTGAATGAACAGTTAAATGATTTTCTGATTGTAGATCCCTTGTGCTCTCAGCCTATTTCTTGAGGTAAGCATTTTGTGGCTAAGACATAGACTGTTCTAAGTTCTAGTGTTTGGCTGGGTTTAATATTTATTCCTCCCAAAGGTTTTTGGTTTGCATCAGTTTGTTTCACTGAACTCAGTAAGTCAAACTCTTTGATATTAGACAGGCTGGAATGTTACTTGCTGCAGATTTCCAACCCTATTTTCTCGGAATGAAAACACTTTGTAGATCTAAGTCGTCTTACACTTTGGGCATCTGCAGTTCTTCATGCCAAACCTTTGCATGGTTCCTGGTGGTACTGTATTGCACCCAAAAATTACAGCAGTAGAATTTCTAGTATCGGTAACAGCAGTGCTCTCTGTAAGGTCTCAGCTGAGACTCAGTACTGAAAATAAGTTATCTCATTCAATAGCCACGCTATATTTCTAGTTAAAATGGAAAATGTAATAAGACAAGATTAACCATGATATTTAATTTTCCATCCACAGAGCAAGATGATTTCTCTGAAAGTGGATTTCTTTACTCAGTAAAATATATTCCTGAGGAATATTGGGATAATGAGCAGATTAGTTTTTAATGGCATTCCAAAATTGGTATCTATGTATGTCATTGGTTATTAGTCCTAAAAAGCAATGCAATTTTTATTTTTGCCTGTGAACTTTATCTAGTGAATACAAACATATAGGAGCTGTATAGGACTTCAAAGTCATGCCAGTGTTAAAATCAAAATCATGAGTTACATGTATTCAAAATTTTTAAAAAATCAAGGGGAAAGACAAACATCACATTTAGTGGATGGTAGACTGAAGAGTAGAAACCCTTGTTTTCTAAATTCAATAAAAACTTATTAAATATTTTGAGATTAGTCCCCAAAATATTAAAGAAAAAAACTATCAGCATCATAAATGCCAGTGTAGTCCTGTTTCACAATTTTTGTCCATTAAATTCTAGATATTATATGAATTGCCATTTCTAATGAGAGATTATTTGATTATTTGAGAGATCAAATTGAAATACGTGAAATTCTATTGCAATATGTGAATTCTTATTCCCTCAAATTGCAATATATGAAAACTAGTTTGTGCTTTCACAGTTTGTAATTATCCCTCTGAGAAGGATAGTCAAGGACCAAATCTGAAATTCTGCAATAGCCTGCAATCTAACATACTACAGGAATACAGTAGATCTGGACTCTGCTCAAGTAGGTGGGTGATGAAAGGGTTGCACAAGCCAGTGCATGAAATGTTTAATGAAATATGTAGCCATGAATCAAAGTCTGGTGCTGCAAACTTTGCAGATGTTTCAGGAACACTGCGCTACAGCAAACAAACAGGGAAGAGAGCCAGTTGTGAGTTTTTGAAATAAATGAGAGGAAAGCAGTGAAGCAAGGCAAACTTTTCATATCCCCCTTCTACCCTCCAGGCTACAAATGTCCCAGAGGCCCAAATCTCAGTACATGAAAAGTAACTTTGAACTTAGGGAATATCCAACTCATGTAAAGAAGTTTTACAAAATAGTTTCACAAAAATGCTATGACTCATTCTGAGCTATCCATTGAGCTTGCCACGAGAAACAATGAATCAGATTTCAGGCTTTTGCTTATCGGGGTGAGAAAAGGCTTCTACTAGTGATATAAAATGTCATTGTAGAGAGAACAAATGGGAGATTGAAAAGAGTTTTTGATCTGGCAGTACATTCTCTGTTTGGTTATATACAAACCTTGCAGGTTGATTCATGTAAATAGGCAGTAGTTCAAAGCCTTTACTTACTTCAAGTGAAGTTTATTCTATATTTTAGACAACTAAAATAGAAATATCTAAAGTAAGAGAATGATCTGAGTTTTCTATATAGTCATCGCTGAGAGATGGAGACTTTTTGAAGTCAAATCTGCTTAGTACTGAAATAAGGGCACACCATAAATAGAATAAATCATCATTAAAATGGAAACTCTCTCCTGACTGTATGACAGACTGGTTGATTAGCTTGGACCAGATACTTATCTCTTACAGGGCTAAATTTAGATGACAAGATTTATACTATAAGTTCACTGCTTAGAAATATGAGGCAGTCTTCCCTTAAGAAGACTAGTAGCAAAATCAAATGAGCCCTTGGAATATTTTCCTCAAGTGTATAAATGAAAAGAAACTCTATTGAACTCTTAAACTCTGGCCAAGGACAACATCAATGCTTTTTAATTAGTGCTCTTAAATGCTTTGTATAAAACTTCTGGTTTTGAAACCTAAATAATTTCCTTTAAAGTAGTTGGATGTGGTCCTTCATTATCTTAGAAGAATTGTACTTTGAGTTTCCAAGTTTCCTACACTCCTTTACAATCTTACAGGATTTTTACACTTCTCCCATTTTCTTTTTTTCACCATAACATTTTGTGAAAAACTGGATAACAGTTAATCAGAAGCCATTCCTTCTAGAATCTTCTTCCACCTGGACTTCAGCATAGCCTTTGACACTGTCTCCCATAGCATTCTCCCGGAGAAGCTGGCAGGCCATGGCTTGGGCAGGTGTACCATTCTCTGGGTTAAAAACTGTGTGGATGGATGGACTCAAAGAGTGGTGGTGAATGGAATTACATCCAATTGGTGGCCAGCCACTAGTGGGATTCCCCAGGGATTTGTGTTGGGCCCAGTCCTGTTTAATGTCTTTATTGATGATCTGGATGAGGGGATTGATTGCATGCTCAGTCAATTTGCAGATGATCCTCAGCTGGGTGGGAGTGTTGACCTGCTGAAGGGAAGGAAGACTCTGTAGAGGGATCTGGACAGGCTGGATCCATGGGCCAAGACCAACAAAATAGTTCAACGAGGCGAAGTAGCAGGCTCTGCACTTTGGTCACAAGAACCCCAGACAGTGCTGTGGCTGGGGGCAGAGTGGTTGGAATGGAACACGAGCCAGCAGTATGCTTAGGTGGCCGTGTCTTGCTGTATCCAGCACTAATGAGGCCACATCTTGAGTCTTGTATTTAGTTTTGGGCCTCTCACTTCAAGAAAGACATTGAGGTTCTGGAGGGTGACCAGAGAAGGACAACTAAGTTGGTGAAGAGTCTGGAGAGTAAGTCATATGATGAGCAGCTGAGAGAAATTAATTCTGTAATTCCAGCATGTTTCAGTCTGGTAGCTTTAAATAAAATCTATAGTTATGTCAGGATAACAATGTTTTTCTTTCACAAAAGCATGGAAATTCACAGTTGAATTGGATAACTTTTTGTCATGGCTTAACCACAGTCAGCAACCAAACCCCACACAACCTCATGGTCGGTCACTCCCCCACTAGAGAGATCGGGGAGAGAATCAGAAAGACAAAAGCTGGAGAACTCGTGGGTTGAGATAAAGACAGTTTAATAGGGAAAGCAAAAGCTGTGCATTCAAGCAAATTAAAAATAAGGAATGAATTCACTGCTTCCCATGGGCAGGCAGGTGTTCAACCATCTCCAGGAGAGCAGGGTTCTATCACACATACTGGTTACCTGGAAAGACAAATGCCATCACTAAATGTCCTTTCGCCGCTGCCCCCTTCCTCCTACTTCCACCCACTTAATATACTGAGCATGGTGTCATATGGTCCGAAATATCCCTTTGGTCAGTTGTGGTCACCTGTCCTGGCTGTGTCTCCTCCCAGCCTCCCATGCACCACCCCCCAAGCCCCTCACTAACATGGCAGTATAAAAGAAGAAAAGGCCTTGGCTCTGTGTAAACCATGTAACAAAAGCAACTCTATAGTATTAATTCTGTCCTCTGTTCAGCATGAATACAAAACATAGCTGCATATCAGCCACTGTGAAGGTAACTAACATTACCCCTACTAAAACCAGCACACTTGCTTTCCGTGTGCTGCTGCATTTCTCTTTAAGGATGATGTGATACATTAAGTCTTCACTCAATCCAATATTTGAACTCAGCTGATGATTATGGAAACTCTAATGGATATTTGGGTAGAGCCTTGACCAGGATGCAAATGACATGAATGACTTCTAGGACTTAGAGACTGGCTATGAGTGTTAAGGAAGGGCTTTTTACTCCTTTGTAAAGTGCTTCCCCTCCTCCTCCTCCTTATGTTCTCAGCTCCATAGGCTGCCTCCCCAGTCTAGTGTTGAGCACAACAGAACCTGGTTTAAAGGGATTTCTAGTAAAACATCAAACTTTGGAAAAGCTAGATCTGATTTATTGTTCCAAATGATGGTGTGAATGAAAGGTGGCTTAAAAGTCTCCAAAGATTTTTTATTTGCACTTGGCATTGTTATTTAAAAGGTTAGCTAATGTTGTATTTCAGTAATATCACTGTTCTCAGACTTCGAGAAAACTGCCTTTGCAATCTTCATGAGGCCTAGACTTGAGAGACAATATCACTGTATCAAAAATGAGAAAAGGGAAAGGGAAATTAAAAGGAAGCTCATCCTCAAGCCAAGATGGCTAAAGATAGAATAAATTCTCAAGGCTTTCTTGCCCCTTTCAAGAGAAACTTAAAAAGACATCATCAGAAAAAAAGTAAAATACACAAATTCCATCAAGAGACATTGTGTGTTCTGAAATACAAGCATGGAGCCAGTAAATAACCAAAGATATGATGCTTCAGATGGTCTGAGTCTAATTTTCACTCACATTTTGGTGCTTGCTGAAGCAGTCTACTTTATATACATGTTCCTGCATAGTCACAGGTAAGTCAGAGGTAAAAGCCTTTGAGAGCGTTCAAACAAGATGTTCGTGTGTTTAACTTTGAAACCTAAACTATTTTATTATCTTTTTCTTCCCAAAACCACTATATAGCAATCAATTTTACTTTTGCAAGTATGCATTGGCAACCTAACCCTGTTCAGGGCTTTGGTGTTTATCTCAAATCTAGCCACACTGGGATCCCAAAGGAAGATATTTTCCAGATATTTTCCAGGTTAGGAATTTCAGTTTAGTTTGTTAGATGTCCCCCGCAAGTGGCAAGTCTAACTCTATCTTTTTATTTGTCATAAACAGAATAAATAATTCAACTGGGATGTTAACATTCTTGACCTGACTGACTGGGTTTTAACCTATCCTCTCCTTGCACTGCAGTAATTAATGTTCATTATTTCAAGTATATTACTAGACAGTATGCGGTTCATAAAAGATGTTGATTGAATAGGACTATAATGAATAGAATTTCGATATAACTTGAACAATTAGGTTTCCTAGCAGTAAATGGCAAGCTGTGAAGAATTAATTCCTTTTCAGTAAAATAATATTTTATGTTATACCAATATGTAAGCAAGCAAATATACCTTAAGTTGTTTGCTGAAATCTGTTTTCTGTGTAAAACTTCTGACTTTACAAGATAAATATTTGCTAGGAAGGTGGAAGAGTAAAGTCTTCTCCAACAGTCCACTGATAAGGATGTTCACCTTCGAGGTAGGTTTTCAAGTTTCAGTTTCCCTTGCAAATAATATTTATGCACTTTCACAAGCCAGACTACATTCAGTAGAATGGGCTTCGACTACTCACAAATCTGTTCTTCAGAAAATCTTGTCCAGTTTCTTGAAGGAGGTGTTTGAACGTGGGGCTTATACTTTAAATTTGAAGGATTTAATAGATCCTACTTTCTTTTAAATGAAGGTTTTCCCAGCAGTTCATTTTGTGACAAAGAACAGGACTGGTTCAAGGGGTCTCCTAAGGAAGAAGTTACATAGCTTTGAATTTTAGCAGTGCAAATCTTAGATTTGGATACCAGTTCTTTTTAAGGGAATACTATGCTCTTTGCCATTTTGGTTTTTAGGATACAGATATTTGTTGGTTTATTTGTTTGTTTGGGATTCCAGCAACCCGCTATGGACTGTATGGAGATCCTAAACAGTAGTTTTGATTGCAAATTTCACTAAATAAACTTGCTCAGATTGGAGTCTGAGAAGATGAGATTTTGTGTTCCACTTGAAACCAACATATTCCTTTGGAGAATGGTCAATGTAAAAAGTAAAGTTACACAAAAATAAAAAATCATGCACTTGATTTATTGATTGTATCACAAAATCATGAAAACATGATGAGACAAAGCTTCATTTAGTGTAATTTGGCATAGCATCCTGGTATAACACTGTTAGTTCCCTTGAACTAAATTAACTGATTTAACAAAACCATGGCCACTGTGCTACTAACAGATATTGTCCAGTTGATATTATCCTTCTCTTAGGCTGCTGATTCTTGAAAACCTAATAGCATAAAATTAATGACTGTGTTGAACAAAACATGAGATGTTGCGGTTTGGTACAGCACAACCGATTTCAAATATTTCAAATCCCAGGTATTTCCATACAAATGAGACACAAGTGGAATTTATTCACTGATTGTCAACCTGAGGGCTCCAGGACATACTTCCAGACTTGGCATTATATCTGACTGGTTTAGCAAACAAAGTAATATTTGGCTCACAGACACCTCAAGCAGTATGGCACACCTTAACACTGTATGGGGACATTGGGTATCGCCGGTTTAAATTCTTCAAGGAAATATAAAGGAAAAATACATTAAAAAAGCTCAACCATACATTTTACTTTCACTTGAACTTTTCAAACATTTACTGACCTTTGAATATAGTGAAGACCTTAGATGTCCGAGACTGTGTGTACAGAGCAGATGCCTGCACTTCACAGTTTAATTTTTGTCCCTCCAATATGTCATGTTCTTATAGGTACATTCCTATTCCCATTGTCCTTGTCAGGCCTGTTCATGTACAAGCCAAACTCTCTTCCCCAGGGTTAGCAGCAGCTTCCAGGCCAATCAAAGTCAATGGGATCTCCATGGTGGCTCAGTGACAACCCTTCAGTGAGGTGTCAGTCCTCTGCTCTACACAAGAAACCTGTTTGACGTGCAGAACTACAGACTGTCCCCAGGCAAGTAAAAACACTTATTTAATACAAAATGTAAGAAAAATGGATAACTACAGGTTTCTCCCACTCTTGTGACAGCTATAGCTGTACATATAAACTCAAGATTCCCACAGTAGGGTCTGAGCAACTCCTGAAGAATGTGATTAATGTCAGCTTTTGCTACTAAGATCTACAAGAAGTGTTGAAAATTGCCTTGCTAATACTGAAATATATATGCATAGTTTAGAAATGTACACAATGTAGTTTTATATATAATGCTCCTGGATTTTTATTTATGCCTATGTGTAAACATGTGCTTTTCAACAATTTTCATATCTTATCAAAGAAAGTAAATTTATTCCATCAGGAGATGTGCATTTATCCAATTTCTTCTGCCTTTGTCTTTTGGGGAAAAAATCCTGTGTATGTACCATGTGCATGTGTTTTACCTCCTTTAAACTAGTTCAGAGCAGGGGGAACAGACAGAACCTTAATAAGCTCCAGGAAGGCAAAATTATAATTGTTCTACCTGTTTTGAAAGTTAGATTAAAAATAAATTAGTACCTTCTTTCTCTTACTCATGAGGAACAGATCTTTAAAATGGTGCTCAACTAAAAATCCCAGGATTTTTTGCGTTAGTGTTTCTACTGCCTTTAATCATACTGCAAAGCAGACACTGAATAAGTTTTTCAGAATCTACACTTGCTGATAGACTTTTTCATTTGGTGGTAATATTGGGGTGATTACAGCTTAAGAGAGGCAGTGCTGTAGCCAGGTTGTTGTAGCCAGGTTCCCTGTCTACCATTGAAAATGGAAGATCTCCCTCAGTGCAGGTGTCAAGGGAGCTGTTTGGCATGACAGTGTCAATGAGCACTTAGGGACTCCTAAGCCCATGCATCATTGATTTAAAAAGCAGTTATAGCTCCTCTGGAATCATTTGGGCTCTCCCCATAAATACACCCTTAGGGACACTAATGCACACATTACTGGAATGATAGTGTATAATAGCTCTTTGTTCAGTTTTACAGTGCTGATACTGTAGTTGAAGGTGTCATTCAATCTTTAGACAAAAGTAGTTAGAGGATTATTTTATACTTCCAGCATAGAAAGCAGCTGTAGACTCCTTTTTGTTAAGGCTAAGAACTGTATTATCTTAAATCCTGGAAAATCTTAGTGACAAAATCCTACAGTGAAAATGAGATAAATTGGACTGTGTTGGGGCAATTTGCTATGATTGAAGGAATTGTCTTTATTCCTTCTCCCTCTTCAGGTTGTTGAAATACTTTTTGTCAGTTCACCTTGCCCTTTGTCTGTGTTCTCAGTCAATAATTCTGTTTGTTTGTGTCCACATATAATTTGTTTTATTGGGTTCTATTTTTTTGCTATGGACTATATACTTTTATTTTAGAGATAGTAAAAATGCCAGATTGCTGTTTCTGAGTACTACATTAACCAAATTTTGAAGTGCAATATTCCATGAAGAATTTAGCCATAGGAAATTGGTATTGTTTTAGGGAGAAAACAAATGAAGTCACAATAATACAATGTGTGGATAATTTAAACTAATGCAAAAAAGGGTGAAGATAGGTCTGACATTCACCTCTACAAGAGATGGGGAGCTTATGCAACATTTATGGTCTTCATATAATTGTAAAAGTGAATACAAAACTTAGTAATGAACACTTATTTGGGCAGACCAAAGGATGTAGTCAACCAATGCTAGAGGCAGTTGATCTCAAATGTCCTTCCCCTTCATGTCCTGTTCAAGGCCTTTTCTTGTCTCCATACATTGGTTACAATACATGGTGTTTGCAATAATTCTTTGAAAGGCTTCTCCCCCATAATGCAGAAAAAAATAAATTCTTATAAATCCGTGTTGGCCAATTAGACAATTTTTTTTTCTGACTATCTGTATTAACAATGAATGTCCAGGTCATATTTAAAAGGTTATTGTCACATTAACTTCTGAAAAGAAATGCTAATAAGTACAGAAGACAACCAAATCAAATTGTTTTTTTCCATCTAAATACATTGCTATTAAAAACCAAGCATATCCACACAACCCAACCTTCCACAACTCCCCTGAACAAAAAGATATTTTTTAGCAGTTTTCACCCTGTAAAATGGTGTAACTGTAGTGAGTCACAATGACATGAAAGGAAGAGGTTTTGCCTGCATATCTCTCAAATGATTTGTCCCCCATTGATTTGGTGTGAGAACAAAATCAGACTGTCTACATTACAAAGAGAAGACCTTATTCATTTATGCCAGGCAAACATTGTCATATAGCCAGGATATTTTTTAGTCTTTGGTATTCACATCACATCAAGAGGAAATTATACCAACACTTCATAATTTAGTTTATAGCAATGAGTAAAAACCAACCTTTGAAAGGTTGGTTGGCTTTGGAGGAGAAAAAATAAGAGGATATAATTAATACAGGCTATTAAAATTAGAGCAGGACAGAGAACAAGAACTTCTTTGCTGTCTAAGCATTCTGATTAATCTGAGATTAAATTAATCAGTAAAGTAAGATTTCTTCCGAAGCTTAGTGGTGTTTTACCTGAAATGCTTGTTATCTGACACTGAGATCACCTTTCACACAGCAGCAGCAGCATCCGTAGTATTAAGCTCCATTTTAACCCCATGACAGATCAGTCTCACCCACACTGATCACTGGAAAAGTCCATGGGCAGGGCTAACTCCTGCACCTTGCATGGAAGTTGGGACCAGGCCAGTTGAGCAAGCCAAAAATCATGCCATGGATCCTTTTATCTGATCCTTGGCACTACTAATCTCACCAGTGCAGACACAGGCTACAAGTGCAAAGAAAATCTGTAGCGTAGCCCAGTTATATCTTAATTACTGAGATATGATGTTCCCATATGATCAACAGTGGACTTTTTCCTAATGTATTCCTTCATTCCATGGATCAAGGCAGGAAGGGAAAATGTGCCTCATGAGAACAATTATGATGTAATACTTTAGAAATTTAGAGAATTGATACATTGCTTTTTAATTTGAGTAGTGTAGCATTTGTCTCCTTTTAACTTGGAAGACAATCCTAAGTAATATCTGTAGTGGATACTGAGCAGGAAAGTTGGTCTAGATGACCTCCAGTGGTCCTTTCCAGCCTTGGCCACTGTGCGACATTCTGTGAAATTACTCAGACTGGGTATCAAGTGGGAGAATCAGCCTCCATTTTTATTTATCATGAAAACAAAATTGTGGAATCTCATCTATTTTTTACTTAAGATTCAAAAACCAAAAAAACCCCAAAGAAAACAGTGCTGTTTTGAAACTTTTCACTTGCAAATATTACAGCTAAGAAAGTTTGTTTGCAAGTTATTGTTAATGGGTTCACTTTCAATGGATCATTGATGAAGTTATTGGTGTTAGAGGAATATTTCCATATTAGCAATATCAGATATCTGAATGGGTGTTTTTCAATTTTTGCAGTGGTAAATAAAAAACAAATATATAAAGAAATACAAGGAGGAGAATATTAAACTACTAAAGAAAAAAATCTGTTAAGATTTTGGTAACCTGGAGTTCACCAGCCAAAAATCATATTGACACTAATTACATTACTGATTCAAAATAATGAGATGGATTCCAAATCATCACTAAGAAAGTTATGATAATTAATTACTGAGATGTTGAGGATAATAGGCCTTCTTACCACCCTCATTATATTTGGGCTCCCTGGAAATGAAATGAGGAGAAAAAAGTTCATTAGAAGAAATACAAAGTAATAGAGTTGCTTTGGTCTAGCTTCAACTTTGTAATTAGATATTTAAAGTGTTCACTGTAATGAAATACTTTTTGTACGTATATAGGTGCTGTTTCCCTGAAAAGCAAAGACCTTTTTAAGTAATATAAGCATTATTACAGCAGTGGAACAACAAAAGTACTTTTGCCTTCTAGAGAAAAATAGCGAGATTTAAGTGTCACATCAAGGTTATTTGGGTATTTATGATTAATAATACTGTACAATTTTTAAATAAATTTGTCAGTTTCTGTAACTTTTAATTTAAGAGTCTGTATACATTTTCTTCAGGCACTATACATCTAAAAGAAAAAAAATTGCTTTATACAAAGGGATTTTTCATAAAATCATAGAATAGCCTGAGTTGGAAAGTATTCACAAGGATCATCAAGTCCAACTCCTGAGCTAAAAGTATATCAAATTCTAATGACTTCAGGTTTTTGCTGTCAATATTCATCTTTGGTGATGCTAGTTGGTATTCTCTCTGAATGAGATTGTCTTTGTTGCATCTGAATTTAGAATATTGAGCACCAGCTTCTTCCAATAAAGAAAAACAAAAAGTCAGTCTTATATTCTCCTAAGAGGGAGTGACTCTGCTTGGAAATTGTGGTGAAAAATTATTTCTCCAAGTAGCACTGCTGGAGATGCATCTCATGTGAGCTTCATTCAATTTCTTTCTGGGCTATCAGATGTAGTAATTTCCTTGGCATTCACATCCATTCTTCTTTTTAACTCAAGCTATTTATTTAAACTACACGGTTTCTGAATTTGCACTCAAAAGAATTCAACATATCCCATAGTTCCTCCAAACACTAGTTGAGTATCACCATTGAAGATCTCTCAATCTTTGCAAAGCTGCTACTACAAACACATGTCAAATAACCCCAAAAGCTAAGAAAAGAAGCTCAGATTCCCTCTGTTGTCAGTGAGTAGTCTTGTACTGTTCTACAAAGTACATTACCACCATTTATTTTCCCTTAATATTTGAAGTTTTAGTCACCCTGGCATATATTATGGGATGTCTAAGAAAGCAAAGAGGAATTAGACAAAGAAATACCGATGGATTCCCATTCGCATGACAAACACCAAGACTGAATCAGTGAGATAAATACAGGTCCCTGAATCAGAAGTGACGCACCCCGGTTTTGAGTTAAGAAGCTGAAATCAAGAGAAGTCTAAATTAAAAGTGTGGGCATAGAAATGTTTGAGGGTGTTATGAAGGCAATCCTGGAAGAGGATCTGAATATTGAAGGTAAAGCCAAGCTTTGCATTGAACTATGCTGAACTTATGTAATTAAACATTCAATTGATTACTATTGTACTGAGAGTGTTGTATTAATTAATGATTTTTTTTCCTGAGGTTAAATAAAAATGCTACTTTTACTTCTCCTCTAATTAATCTTTACCCAAGAGAGATGATCTATTTTAATTGCTCTCCAGGAGACAATGTTTGTTTTTCTTTGTCATACATTTAACAAACAACCTTTCTACATTTGTCTCTCTCTCAGGGCACATTCACAAAAAGATAATACATCTCTACAAATTATTTGGCAGCTGGTGGTAGGATATAATAAGTACAGTAAATTAAGAAAGGACTCACCAACATTTTTTTTCCCAAATTACACTATAGAAAGAAAAGTCACAGTTTGTGAAGTAGGGGCTTTGCTCACAAACAAGTGAGGGCTTTGAAAGTGGAGCAGTTTGTGTTCAAGGTCTTAACTGCACACAGACAAATGGTTCCCCTCAGTTCTGCTTCACAACAGGAAGTTGCTGTTGTAAGATAAATGAGCCCAGGGTAAAATGTACTGAATCTCAGCACACTGATTTGTGAAGACATAAAGTTAGTAACTTGAAAAAATATTTAAAGACAATAAAAACTTAGTGTACATGTAGAACATTTTGGGATTTAATACTTCAGTGTTTTCTCCTCTGCAGTTTTAGTCTAACCCCTTGTGAAGATATTGTCATCATCTGCCATCACCATCCACGCGCCCAATGTGTAATCTCTTTCCATATTTTGAATGCCTCTGGTAAGGTCTTTTTTATGATGTCTGGCTCTAATTACAATGAAGGAATTGTACAATAGATTGTATAATGATATCTAATTTCCTTAAATTTATAGGGGAAAAAAAAGGTGTAAATTTCTAGTTTTGGTATCCTGAGGGAAAATAAAAGGTGGTGGTTGGAGCAGGTCTGGTTCCAGGCAGCTGACACTATCTATCTGTGAAATCATTGTCTTATGCTTGTAATGTTTCCTAGCTGATGTCATCCCAAAATACTCCATACGGAAATGAAGTCATATAACAATAACATCAGAAAGTAAAGAAAGATAGTACTCACATAATATATTTATGTTGCTAAAGCTCTCTTTTGTGCTGCAAAAAGATGTAAGCAAAGAGCTGAACAAAGGGAACATTAACACACCTATTTTTGTAACCACACAGTTTGAAGGGATTACTGGAAGCACCTCCAAAGCTAAAATTAAAAGCTGACAGGTCAATGTAGCAAGAAGAGTTTGACCATGAACTGATGCAAGTCTGAAAGAAAGACAAGAAAATAATTTTACATGGTCAAAACAGAGGTGTCACCCAAATATGCCATCAAAAGACAGTACCTGGCAGCTACAAACAGAAGACAGCTGGTTATCCTCCTCCCAGTGACTGAATTTTCCTGCTCTTTGGACGTACAGTATATGTGCTAGTCATTTACTCATTACATCAAGAGGCCCTTGGTATGTTTACAGGGAAATAAGATCTTTCTTGTGTTTTCTACTACACTTCAGCTTTTGTTATGAGGAAGCTGAGGAGCAGAGACAGCAAGAGGCCTATTGAACCTCATGCCATTGGCCTCAGCCCATGGATCCAGCCTGTGCAGAACCCTCTGCAGAGCCTTCCTACCCTCCAGCAGATCAACACTCTGAGACAACTTACTGCTGTCTGTGAACTTCCTGAGGATGCACAGGATGCCATCATCCACACAATCAAAAAAGATATTAAACAGGACTGGCCTAAATACTAAGCTCTGGGGAGCCCTGCTAGTGCTTTAACACAAACAAACAAAAGCAAACAAAAAGCCAAATAAAACCAAAACAAACCCCACCCAATAAGCAGTTTCATCAGGAATAGCTCCGGCACCAGAGAAGGCTTAAAAAACCCAATATGGAAAACATTGCTGCCTAAGAACACTGTATATAGCTCTTCACATTCTCTTTATTACTATTAAAGGAAGACCCTTGGACAGAAGACATATGCTGATGATTCACATGTCTCTGGGAATGGTAGGCAACTATTTTCACTGATTAGAATCAATTTTTGAAGCAGAGAAACAGGAACTGTAGTGCACTACAGGACAGTTCCTGTAGAACATTACAGGAACTGTAGTGCAGTTCCTAAAAGAGGCTGTGTATCATTTAGCTGCCTCTGTAACACATCTGAGACATTGGTATATCCAAAGTAAGCTTCATAGGACATATTAGACATCTATCAGTGATGGATAGCTATTTCAGTAATTACATGGTAAAAAGACAAACCACAAATCCTCATGCATATTAATCCCCTTAGTAAAAGCAATGCCAGCCTCAGTAGATGGCATTATCATCAGAAGAAAGGACAGCAAATCCATCAACTGGTTATAGCGAAGTAAAAATAGTAGGTGATAAAACAGAAGACCTGATAGTTGAAGTATGAAATGGGGAAAAAGTAAGATAGCTCTTTAATGGTATCAAAGATATCAAGATTTAATATTGATTTACTGTCAAATGATGTACATGTTTCTTGCAGTGCTTTTACCTAATGGTTATTTATGAGTCCAAGTAATGTTGCAAATAAGCACATAGTTTTTTTGAACACACCATGGGTGTGATGCTGTGATCCTGCTCTAGGCCAGTCAGAAAGATTAGGTTTAATGGTTTCACATAACCATGACAGTGTCTCATTTATTTGAGTGAAATAAAGATAGAAAACTAAAATAAAACTTTAAAAAAATCTAAAAAAGCAGGCGATAAATTCAAAACAAGCAAAATAAACCAGGTTATTGTCTCTATATGCAGGTAAGGCAAGGAAATCCTTCCTCGAGGATATTATGAGTGTTGCATGTTTTCAAGACTTCAAAAACCAGCTGAAGCTTGCTGAAGAAAATCCACACCAGACCTTTAATTACAAAAATCTGACCTGTGATTTATGGAATCTTTGAACTGTGGGTGGATGTAATCCATGGATGCTGCTCTCACCAGAGAACTGCTATTGCTATCTACCCACTCAGTTCCTAATGTCTTCTGTCAGTTTCTGCTATTTGCCATGATCAAAGCATGCATATAATGTCTGATATGCCTTTCATCTGATTTAATGAAACTGTTTTAAGTTTCTCTATAATGTGATACCTTCCAAAACATACCAATACTTTATTAATGCAGTCTATAGTAGACAAAAAAGGTATTCCAATTTGCTGTAAGGACATGGATATATGAAACAATTCTCTGAAGCACTAAGAACTTTCCATAGTAAGCAGGTAGTAGTTCACCCAAAAAAATAACTGGTTTAATACTGTCTGTACTTGAGGCAACACCAAGCACATGTTTGCTAGTAATATTAACTATGGAATTTGGTATCACACAATTAACTCTGGAGTGCAATAAATTACAAGAGAAAACTTGCTGGTAAAAATCCTTCACAGAGAAAAAGAATAAGAACATTCCAGGGCATATATCTTTAAGAGATTATCTCAACAGTGTTTCTCAGATTATTATGCTAGCAGAGCAGAATTTGTGGCTTCTTACCCAGTGATGGGCCAAAAGACATTACTTTTTCCTCTTTTTTCCTCTGAGATTCGAAGGTTTCCTTTGAAAAAAAGTCAGTTCTGGTTGATTTCTGGTGATACTTTGTGTTTGACTTATCCAAAGGAGGTACTATCTAGGAGGCAGTAGCAAACTGACTATGGCACAGAATTAGTCACTATGCTTGCAACAAGAGAATCACTTTCAGTACTAATTGTTTCTATCAAGAGGGGCTCCTATTGTTACAGCAGATCTACCATAGTGTGAACATCTGAATTTTCTCTCTCCTAATACTTTGGGAATTGCTATTGTATGTCTGATAAATCTTGTACAAGCTGCGAGACCTTGAACGGAGAAATCAGTGGAGTTATAAGACTATACCTAACTGGAATTAATTTTCTAGCTAAGTCCATGTTGCTCTGTGACCAATCATGCATTCTAATTAGACGTCTGCCAGAGCCATATGTCATATCATTCGTATTAATTTTCTTTAATTGGTCATAATATTAACTTACAGGTACCTGCTGTAGGTGATGCTGAGGGTAGAGTGTCCTATAACTTTAATTATTACCCCTCACTCTTGTCAGAAAGGACATGTGACCTAAAATCTGTTCCCTTAGTTTGGTCTCCCAGGAAACCCCTGCATATGGTTTTAAAATTACAGTTTTTAACCCTTTCATTTGAATTTAAATTCAAATGGAAAATGGAACTGCATCCTTTGCTTTTCTTTGAAAGTTAATAATCAAGACAAAAAATAGTGTTTATGTCATGCCTCTTAGCTAAAAGCCTTCAGGGAAGTACCAGAATTCAATCTCAGACTCCACTTTTATTTCTAGCGTAATAGCACCATGTAGAGTACATAGGGTTTCAGATTGTATTTGTACAGTATTCGATCACTTGATTTGTATTTCTGAGAGACAGTTTCTTTCGCATACTTATTCTTGTGTTTCTTAGTAACAAATTCACCCACAAACTTGCCCACAGCAGTTCTGTGTCTTTGAAAACATAAATTGGAAAGATGTAACTGTTCAATCAATTTTACAAACTATATATAATTTAGAAAGGAGAAGGTTTTTGGACAGTTCAAAATTTCTTTGATAACATGAATCTTACATGACGGTTTTTAAGTCAGTTTTTCAGCACTATGAATGTACCAAAGCACTTAATACTGATACTGTAAAGATGATGCTATTGCCTAGGATTTTGATAAGAGAAAAACATATTCTGGGGGACTTGGGAAGTATTTTACACTCTGAGGGACATTGTAATGACGGTGATGGCCATTTTAGAGCTGTGAACTTGCCTTGGAGAAAAGATGTCTAGGAAAACTCAATTTGGTTAAGCAATGACCTGCCAAGATATTGTTCTGTCTTTGGGAAGGAAAAGACCTATTCTACCTCTGGTAAAATATGCATATATGGATCAACATAGTATATTACTTGCTCAACAAGCAAGAAGTAGTAATCTCCTCTGCAGGTGAACTTATTATTCTGTGTCTTCAACAGTTATTCACATGCTATAAATATTCTCACCCTGTGGTCTATAATGAGTAGAATCAAAATGTGATAAAAACACCAAACAAAACACCCAGGACTACAGTATTTGCACATTTAATTTAACCATACATATTTAATGGGACTACATGATTAATGAGAGAAGGAAACTAATATTATACTCAGAATATATCACCTTGACTCTTAACTGAGAATTTTTAAAACAAAGTTGAGGCTTAGTTGACTTAGTTTTCTCTGTTGAACACCTACTGAAATAAAACCCCAAAACAATCATCCAGAGCAATTTTCATTCAGATATATTTCAGGCACTTAGCAATAATAATGACTAGCAAGACTAGGTTTTCATGCTTTAGTGCAGTAGTTAAAGACACAAACGTATATTCAACTGTAAACCACTATAAAAATATTCATCTGTAAGTCACTATAAAACAGAGACAGTTTCAGTTCAAAATGGGGTGTTGAATTTACCTGAAAAGGCCAAAGATATGGTATGAAATGGATTAAGTTCAACTGAATAATATTTTTTCCCCCCCAATAAACTATGTTGAAATATTGAAGTTAAATATTAATCAGAATTCAGTCTTCAGTGTGGTTTTACTTTGATGGGACGCCTGTATACACAGTAAATGCAAAATGATTGAAACATTAGAAAAAAATCTCTGCTTATTGCTTTCTAATATTCTTTTGAGAATATTTTGGAACAACAGCTACTTCTTGAAGTCTTTTATCTTTCTTTGAAGCTGCATGTCTAGGCAGTAGTAAAGTTTTCCTTGTGAAACTTCCTTAAAGTATTGCTGAAGTAATTCTCAGAGCTTCATGACAGAGAAGGGGAAGACAAAGTTATAGTAGCAGTGTGCATGGTTGAGAGATTCTTGATCATTATTTAAACCGATCTGCAGTTCCCAAAAGACAGCACACTCAGTTTACTGATTGGAAAAGTCAAAATGGTCATACTTGTCACCAAATCATTGTGTTTACATGTAGGTGTTTATATGCAAGTAGGTTTTTTTAAAAAAATACATATATTTTTAATATTTTATATATATTCCAACACCTGAGAGTACACATGCATGTACATAAATCTGTACACAACCACGTGTACTAAAACAGATCTGCAAAAATGTCGTGATTCACCTCTCACTTAGACTCAACTCAGTTTTAAAATACTGTTTAATAGTTTTTGACTCTTTCTTCCTAGGGCCATTCCTGACTGGTGTTGTGACAGAGCAGAGAAACTCAGAGAACTGTACCTTACTAAACTGTTGAAATCTCAGAAAATGTGTGCATTAAGTTTTGGGTGATGTTTTTTTTTAACTGGTTATCACCACTCAACAGAAGTCCTGGCTCATATGACTTCTACATTAGCTCTGATCAGGACTCCTTCATTACTTCACTATTATATCCCTCATTCTCTCTTCACAACTTGAGAGCCAGTTCATAAAAGGCAAATAGTGTAGCCACGCAGAGCTAAGATCACTTAATTTTTAAGGTGCTACTGCTTACTGGAAGTTACAATTCAAGTCAGGTACCTAGGTAGATACAGTAGGTGGAGAGCATGGAAAAAAGGCATCATTTCCATAGGAAAAGTGAAAAGATGTGACCCAGCTGTAGGTATTTATAATGAATAACTGTTCAAATAAATGTTTTAAATTTCTACACAATATGAAATAATTTCAAATCGAGATATGGATAGAGATGTTACCAAAGAGCTTTGTGGAGAAATGGGTGTTAAAGTTTTCTCTGACAGAATATAAGGTTCCCAAATCCCAAAAAAGACGTTCTATAGCATGTGGCCTGTGGTTTTCTGCTGGAGGGACCAGGAGGTCCAAGCCTGAGAGAACTGCTTGCATGTGTGTTACCCTGTGTGGAGCAGCTGAAGGTGAGAGCATCCAGTGATCAGTTACTTAAGAGGCTGAGTGCTTAAAGCCAGTTAGCAGAGCTATCTGTATCATATAGATGTATATTTTCCCACTAATGGGTCTTAGCATGACCAGCCAGAGAGGGGCCAGGATGATGCTGTTGATGCTGCTCACATTAGCCCAGGCACTGAGAGTGTCTGTGTGGATCCTGTTGGCCATATGCACCATATGCTCTTTATGCTGTTTGTGTATGAGTGCTTCTTGGAAACACCTGCACAGTTCTACTGCTGACAGGACCTTGGCGTGTTGGGTTGTGGCAGTCCTGCCTCTTTGAGGTTACCAGATTCACCAACTCCTAACACTTAATATTTCATGGGAGCCTTGGGGAAAATAAAAATATGCTACTATGAAGTGCTTTGACGTTTCTCTCTGCGGGGGGACGGCAGGAAGCAGCGGCCTCAAAATAGGAGGTCTCCCCGGCATGTATCTCCACCAAGTCCGGGCCGGGCGACCCCCGGGGTACGCTTAGCGTGGCATGGGTCTCCGGCCACAGAAATTCTAGCAGGAAATGAAGTGGTACAAAGGAACGAACCTGGACTCATCTCTGTTCTGGCAGGGAGGTTTATTTGGGGTAATGGGGAGAAGGGTTGCAGGGGAGGAGAATGGGAGAAGGAAAGACGGGGAGCTAGGATATGGGCTGCCAGCCCGGAGATAAGACCAGCCCCTCCCAGACCCAGGACCTGGCTTTTAAGGGGAAAGGAAGGGGGCGGGGGCTGGTTCTCTGACAGCCAGTCCCAGGAGAAGGAAGGGAAGATTGGCAAAAGGGGTACACACCAATAGGTTTTCAGGTACAGCAGAGCATATTTCAAAATGAACCAATGGCATACAGAGCAGGGAAACAAAGGGAGCACATGGAGATCTGAAAATTGCATTGCTACAGTGCTTTACTTATTTTATCAAATCTGAGGGAAAATGACAGAGTTCCTGACATGTTCATATCAGTGCAATCAAAAGTGAGCAAAGCCTTTGACATCATTGCACTTTATATTATATTAGATCTCTTCTATCTGAAGATCACTTTCAGGTTTATTTGATATCAGTAAAGTCAAACTGATTTTATGTGTCTCTTTAATTCATGGCTCAGTGAGATGGAAACAGAAAGAGTTATAGGTCAGTTATGATAACTCTCCAGTGTTTCAAACAATAGCAAGCTGGATGCAGAGTATTGTGCTTGTCTACCTGGACTATACCAGATGGAATCTGAGAGATAGGCATGCAGATATGACCATCTACTCCCCTATCCACCCCTCAAGGTCAAATCTGCAGGATCATCTTATAGCTGAGTCTGTAGGGACAAGAAGACCTCACTCAGTTCCTCAAATCTCAGATACTGACTAATATGCAGGAGTCCTGGCATTCCTGAACAAATTCCTGAACAAAGCAAAAGGACACTTTGAACAAAGCAAAACCAGCATATAAATGCATGTACAATTCCCATGAACAGCCAAGAATTTAATAGAAATATATTCTGATCTACCCCCATCCAGCTGTGCAAAATCCAAGCGTATTAGTAAGAATTTAGAGAACTCATATCAGATAGAACCATAGGATTATTTAGGTTCTAAAAGACCTTTAAGATCATCTTGTTCAATTGTTTACCCAGCACTGCCAAATCCACTAAATTACATCCCCAAATGCCACATTTACATGTCTTTTAAATACCTCTAACAATGGTGACTCAACAACTTCCCTTGGCAGCCTGTACCAAGACATGACAACCCTTTTAAAACCACCACTCTCTAGGCCTGGCCATTCAGCCAATTTTTTACGCACCTAGCAGTACACCCATTCAAATCACGACCAGAAAGTTTCTCCAGGAGAATTCTGTGGAAAATGGCATCAAAGTCTTCATTGAAGTCCTGGTAGATTACATCCACAACCTTACCCTCACCTGCGAGTAGCTAGAGTATGTGTATGCAGGCTCCCCAAATGAGACAGGATGTCCCTGCCTAGATGGAGATGAGTAGACAATACTTAAGAACCTAATGAGTAAATTATGGCCATAAGACTGTGGAAGATTGTCTAGTTTATTAATATTTGCTAATTAGATGCATAATAACTAATTAGCTTAGGTAGAATTATGTATCTCTGTGTGCTTACCTGAAGAATCTAAAAAGACCCATGACACAAGGTTTTTTAAGGTGTATGGTAAACCAACTTAGTTTTGAGAGAACATCATAGAGTCGTATCTCAAGGTTAAGATGAATGAGCAGTAGTAGCAGTGTCATTCAGCACCAGGGGACAAATGTATAACACAGAAGACCAGGTTGCTTTATCCACCCAGTCTTCTGCTCCTTCCCAAATGTTAATATTTGCTGGAGGACTGATTCTCACACTTTAAAATTTTAATGAGCTAATTCCCCTATGAGAGAGGGAGGGAGGGCATTTATTTTAATTAAATATCATATACATTGAAACTATAAGATCAGAAGCAACCAGATGCTCTGTTCATTCCAATTAATTATGCTTTGGGATTTCTGATATGCAGAAAGGACCTTGAATAGATCATCCTTAATTATAAACTTACACTGCTAACGGTGAGCAAGAATGAAGAGAGTGGTCCAGAGATGCACACGGTTGCTGAGAGTATAGTGTGTCCTTCTACAGTTTCTTAATGAGAGAAGAGTAACAATGTTCCTTGAAGTTCATTGCCTATAGCTATTGACATGACATTTAAAGATTATGGCAAGTGTTGAGAAATTATTCTTTTCAATGAATAGTTCCTCATTTTCTTCATAACATCTCCAAAAATATAAGATAACCTTGATAAACGAGAAGCAAAGAGATGTTATAATACCTGTAATCATAATTAATTGTGAAATGTGCTTAAGAGAACAACTTGTTAAAATACAGTTTATTAGTCATTATGACTCCAAGAAGTAATTACTCTTACAGTACTACAGTCTGGGACAGCTTTCTTTAATAGAAGGATTTGGTGATGCATGTTTTAATGATTGACATCATGTCTATTATGCTGCCTGGGACCTTCTTTTTTTTTTCAGGGTAAAGTGCCTTCCAACTATTCTGTAGCTGTCATCATTTGTGAATGGGCATTTTTACAGCTATCCAGAAAAGCAGACAGAGGCACTACACTCAAGATCATCATCCATTGTATTCCTTGATATTTGGTGATCAGAATCAGATACTCACTTATTAACTATCAGACATTCTTCACAAATAAATATGTATTTATATTTTTGGGAATTGATAGCAGAAAGAACAAAAAAGGTCAAACAGTATCAACATCTAAAACTTTTCCAACCTCTTACCAAGCGATCATTAGAGAACACTGAAGAACATATTCTGGCATGATGTATCTCACTCATACTCTGGTTTTCATTAGGTAGAAAAGGACAACATTACTGTATTTTTCTTTATCCAGCATTTTAATTTATGATTAGAATAATTTCTTCTCATAGGTACAACAAAAAAATGGGCCTGTATGTGATCAAGTTTACTGATATTAAGAAAACTTCATTTATAATCTGTTACAGATGTCATTGCTTCATGGAGAGCAGAATTGAGTGGCATCAGTACCAGGCAGGCAAGGTGTGAAAACAACTGATAATAAAGTGAGCTGAACTTCACTCTGAATGTCCAACAAGAAACAAGAGGGTAAAAAACAGGAGAGGACTTACGCTCCATACTTCTTTCTATTGCAAAATTTGTTTAGGAAGAAATGGTATTAGTATTAGCATTTGTGAGACTGAGCTGTGCTACTCTGACTGTCAGTTCTTTCTTTTTTTTTTTTTTTAATCTGTGTCTCTGCATTCTCCTCTCTCTTCTCCTTAGGTGGCTTGCCAGAGGTTTCTCCTTTGTTCTTCTTAGCTCTGTATGTTATTGGTTCTTTTGAATTATGCGCCCTCCCCTATCAGAAGTCTATTGGTGTGTACCCCTGCCTTTTTGCCCTCAGACTTTCCGAGGTTGGTTCTTCGGAGCTATCCCTCTCCCCTTTTCCCTTCTCATATAAATCCCTGCCACAGTGTGCTCANATAATGCAATACATTTGACCAAAACTTTACTGATTTGAAATAAGAGGGATTCACAACAATGGTTTATGGGCAATTTAATAATTTCAAAATTGTTGTAATATAATAAAATAAGCAAGAGTTCGGGTGAAAAATATTTTCTCAGATTGTATGTGTATGTATGTGTGTGTTCCGTTTTGGTAATACTCTTTTGAATATTAGGAATTTTTTTTTAAAATGATCATGGAGTAATTAGTCTTCCTTTCTTCTCATATCCTTGCCATTCCAGATAATATAGTATTAATTTATTCTCAAGATAGCTTGATCTTTTAATTCTCAGTGCTGCTACAGTGCTTGCAGATACTTTGGAAAGATATTTCTCCACTTAATTTATTCAGTGAAAATGTGATTTAATGCTGGAGAAGTTAATTCTTCAATCACTTATTGCTGAAAGGTCATCCGATTAACACCACATTAGGCTTGTTAACTGTCAGTGTAAAACTGACATCATTACCTAGACATACAAATTGGAAGATCGATATTATAAGAATATCCTCTGTTCAATTAGAAGCACACACATGGCTTGAGCTGCTTTTGCAGATCTCCAGATTTTAATGACTAGAACAATGAAATGAGCAGAGACTACTATATCATTGCTTGTTGTTAATGTGTGCTGTGTTCTTCTCTCTTAAAAGGTTAAAGGCAAGACAGACATATTCATATTTTTTTTGTTATCTAAGCAAATACATTATTTATTGCTTATGGATGATATTCTTAAAGAAATTAATGTTAGTTAAGCATCTGGGCATCATTTTATATTTGCATCTGAACCCAGACTTTGTATACTCTAGTTATATATATTACAGTGGTATCACTGTAAGCTCTAACAAATACTGATTTTTTCCATTTCAAAGTTTTGGATGAAATAGTTACTAAAGTAAGGATCTAAGAAGAGTCTTCAGCTCTGTGTTCTATTTCTGGTTTTTTTGGGTTTTTTTTTTAATCCTTAGTAGTTCTTCTAAAACCTATATCAATGAAGACATAAGTATACTAGACAGAGATCTGCACAAACATGCATATTGAAACCCATGGGGACGGGAACTTTTCTATTTTATTCAGTCATTCTCTTAGTAGAGGATTCAGGATATAGGAAAGTTCAGTTTATTTTCCTTTGCTTCCAGAAGAGATTCACAACTGATCTTTCCATGTGATCTTTTCCATGGACTAAAATATCTGATCAACTAAAAGTACAGGTACTAGAATATATAAATGATTCTCTGTTCTCCCAGGCCCCTCTTTGTTATTCCATTGGATTCCTTTAGAATTTCTGATTCTGCTATAACAGAAGTAGGAAAAAATTATACATGAAAATATTCTGCTCAGTGCTGCAGTTGCAGACACATTTGAATCAGGACTAAAGCACCTGAATATTAGAAGACAGAATTTAAAATTATGAGGATTTGACAAGACTACGAGGTTTCATTTATTTGTCTTTGCTTTTTTACCTTCAAGTGTCTTAATTTCAGAGTTTTAATTGCAGGCTGGAAGATGGAAATCTACCTCTCACAAAATATGTTCTGACATTTTCAGGTGGTCAAAACATCTTAGGTACTGATTTTTTAAGAGGCATAAAAAATTATAAATCAAATACCATGAGAGAAATGCAAAAATCTCAAACCTGACTGCAGTGTTTTTATTTCAAGAGCAGGGATTGTCTGTGGAATGAGAAACAGTGTCATTCATTTTACAAGTCATTTCTTTAGGATTTGGAGCTATTGCATTCATTTTATATGGTTTGGTAACTGTTATGTAATGAATACTTCTAAAATAGATTTTTTTATAGTCTGTGTTAAATGTTACTACCTTGTATACAATTGCCACATTCCCTTTCAATTATAATTTTAAGCTCTTCCTAGGACTTCAGTAAAATCCCCCTAATTTATTGTTTGAAATATTTCTATAAATTCCATTTTCTTAGTAGAAAAGTAATCTGAAAGTATAACTAAACCTCTTAAATACAGTCCTTTAAACACACAAATTTTTCTATAATTTCTTTTTCTTTCATAAGGCACAGTTTTTGTACTCAATAAACGTGGTTTTGTTCAAGTGAGAAATTTTTACTTTTCCCTAGACCATTAATTTCTTTGTTTCATTCTAAGATTATTTTATAGCCATGCTCTCTGTTTTGACTCCATAAAGTGAAATCTATCTCATCTAGTTTTTGCTCTCCAAATTTTTTTTCCTCTTTATTAGTGAAAAGTAACTGTCCTGTTAATATATTTTTGAAAAAGAATTAAAAGTATGTCTCCCTTTCTTGATTTATTTCAGAGAATACGGACAACTACCTAGACTAGAGGTTTAACTTTAAAACAAGTGTAATTTGGTGACATGAATCCCTCCTCAAGTATAATTACAACTTTTGGGCACTTAATGAAAATATGGATTCATTTAAAGTTCTTTCAATGCCTGTAACCATCATGTGCAAAGTAAGTTGCACATAAAATTTCAGCTTGCTCTTTCAATTGCTAAAATCCACATCCAAAACCTGGTGATCACAGTAATTTCATCTAGGTCATATACTTTTCACTGTGTTATTTATGTGTAATGGCAATGTCAAAAGAAGATAGTTTAGGTCCATCTTTGTTTGATTAAAATTAATTATTTTTAAATTAATTAATCTGATCTATAGTTAGAAAAGGAACTAGAGCATTGAAATAGTCCCATTTTTGCCCATTCAATGTGGCCCATGCACTGTTGTCATCAGCTCGGGGGTGAAATGAGTTTTATGGGTGCTTTTGCAGAACTTGGATCTCCTGAGATTTCTGCCAGACTGAGTAACTATTACATGCTGATTGAAACATGAATTCTTTACATGTCAGAGTAGCTTGAGTTCAGCTCTCCACAATAATTGCCTTGAGAAGTTAGTGGTCTGAGCAATCACCAGCCTTACGAAGATTAACAAGGGAAGGTGCTGGATTTTGTGCCCAGGGTGGAGAAACCCTGGATGTATGGACAGACTGGGGGAATGAGAGGCTGGAGAGCAGTGACTCAGGGGGTCTGAAAGGGGACTCAGGGGTCTGGGCTGATGCCAAGTTGAACATGAGTCAGCAGTGCTCTGGCAGCCAGAAGAACCAGTCCTGTCCTGGGGGACATCAGGCACAGCATCACCAGCTGGGCAAGGGAGGGGATTGTCCTGCTCTGCTCTGCACTGGGGCAGCCTCACCTCGAGTGCTGGGGGCAGTTTTGGGTGCCACAATATGGGAGAGACATTAAACTGTTAGAGAGCATCCAAGGAATGCAACAAAGATGGTGAAGAGTCATGAGGGGAAGACGTATGAGGAGTGGCTGAGATCACTTGATCTGTTCAGCCTGGAGGGGACTGAGGGAACACTTCTTCATTGCAGTCAGCAACTTCCTCACGAGGGGAAGAGGAGCAGACACTGATTTCCTCGCTCTCATAACCAGTGACATCTCAAGGGAAGAGCAAGTTGTGTCAGGGGAGGTTCAGGTTCAGGAAAAGTTTCTTCACCCATAGGGTGGTTGGGCAGTACAACCGGCTGCCCAGGGAAGTGGTCATAGCACCAAACCTGGCAAACTTCAAGAAGTGTTTGGACAATGCTCTCAGGCACATGGTATAGCTCTTAGGATAGTCCTGTACGGGGCCAAGAGTTGGACTTCAATGATCTTGATGGGTGTCTTCCAACTCAGCATATTCTATGATTTTATGATAATTGTAGAATTAGAATCTTATCTCTTAAAGCTATTAAGAGTATATTGCTTATAAAACTGATTACTTACACGTTTCTGGGAGACACTACTGGGAGTCATCCATTGCAGTTAGTGATGGAAATGAAAGCCATAAATGTTAAGCTATGTCTGTGGATTCTTTTCAGTAAGATTAAAAAGTATTATGATGGAATATTACTAAAGTCTGAACTAGATCTTATCACTAGTAAACAGGTTAAGCTAAAAGGGAGGATGATGCCCCTGATAAATTGCCCGAAGCTCTCTGTATGAAGCTTTCTTACATATGTGAGGTAAAGTAAAAAATGAAAAGAAAATAAAACTGATACTAAATCTTTCATATGAACTTTTTTTTTTTTAAATCCAGAAAAATTTTTTCCAGGTTTGTTTATTTGGTTAACTTCATTTAAAGACATAAGTACACCACTCTCCTTTGCTATGCCTGTGTCTTTTAAGGGAGCCTGGGCTCATGAAAACAGATTTCTCTGCTTAAGATAATGGATTCACTCTTCTCATCATACCGCTAAGACATGTCTTTCTCTGAGGATCTTGTAGCCTGATAACATTTAGATCAGTTGTGCTGTAAGAAGGCTGCAACTCAGGTTTTCACCTCTTTTCTATTATGCTTAATTTTGACTCAGTAACCAAATTTCATAATCGTCTTGAATTATTGTGCTTTTTTTTACCTTCTTTCTGTGTACTTTGGAACTTTTCACAATATTTTCTACAAGCTAGTAGAGAGAACAACTTCTCTGGGACAGAACGAATTCTGGGTGTTTTTGTAGACTGACTTTTTGTCTGCTTTTTTTGAGAAACATATGACTTTCAGGATTGGTAGTCACCTGTCATCTTCTTAACAACATTATTGTGAGTTTGCATTGCTGAAAATTAATGCATGTATTAATTTGCCAAGATATCAAAGTGAGAGCAAGAATTTCCCTGAGCTGAAGAACAAATTAAACAAATTCCCTTTAGGCTCACATCTCGGGTTTCATTGGCATTGCTGCTAATGATATCGTAGTTGTAACTGGCAGTTGTGGATTTTTGTGTTAGGTAATACATAACTTTTGTTTCCCTTGTAAATTGTCTGACATATGAGTGTTTTTGCCTATCTTCTTTTACAAAACTTGTAGCTTTATTGTCCGTGAGGCTTCTATCCAGTTGCCCCATTTGCTTGAAACGAACCAACAGATATCATCTTAGGAGAATGAGCGAAGATTTCACATATATGTAGGATGATTGAACATATTTTGCTCCCATGAGAAACCAGGATCAAATTTTCTCACATTCCTATGTAAATTACTAAAAATTAATTGAATTTTAAATATGCAATGGAAACATTTTAAACATGATATGTTTAATAAAAACAGCTTAACAATAAAAAGATCAAGAGTTTTCAGATTAAAAACTGGTCATTAATTTAAACAGGTGCAATCTAATAGCGTAATATTCAGAAATATCTCTTACAAATTTTTTTCTAAGAAAAACTGAAAAAATCCCTTTTCCAGATTTTGGCAAAAAAATTATGTCTTTATATACCACTTGTCTGGCAAAAGCTAGGTTTATGGAAGTAGACAGCATTGTGAATTATATTTATTTTGCATATTTTAGAATTATGATGTCAAAGGAATGGTCAAGTGTGCAGGTGCAGATTACTATAACTACAACACACTTGCCTCATGAATGGACTAATTAGTTGAGATGTAGAAAAAATTAGGACATTACACTGCTCATAGTGCAAAAATCTGATGTTCAAACCAGCATGAAACTGGCATTTCTAATGGCAAAATCATCCATGGATAATAAAATAGAACTATTTCCACTTCCCCTCAGATTTTCAAGAGCAGCATTTTATACAAAGTACCATAGCAGGCTTTCCAAAGACACCTTATATTTAAGTTTCTGTGGAATTCCTGAGGCTTTTTCCTTGTTTTGTGATTAAAAGTTGTTCTTGAAGCATTTTTAAAATATTGTAATTAATTTAATTTGTCTACATGACTAGAGTAGCTAGTGCAGCCAATTAAGACCTAGTATTTTGGCCCTAGGGCTTCAGTCTGAAACATTGTTTAGACAGGAACTAATGCAATTATCCTTATCTGAATGCTCTGAAGGAGATAGGAAGCAAATGCCAATTTGATCTCTTTACATGGGCAAAGAGACACTTCTCTACACATAATCAAAGTGGAAACATTTTCAATAATATATGCAGCCTAATTAAAAGCTCAGTTAAAACAACTATAATGGTCTTTACAGATGAACTTTATCAAAGACTATTTTTGCAGATAAAATTTAGGACTTGGAGAAATGTTATAAAATTTTAACATTTATACATATATCTCTTTAGGTTCTTTTCTTGAAGCTGCTCAGTCTTGCTGCTTTTCTTTTGAAAGATGATTGTAATAGGGAAACTATCTTCTTTTAAATCCTAGTGCTTCTTTTCACATGGCTGCTTCAAAATGACTATCTGAAAAGTTTTTTAGGCATTTTTACATTCTACAGACTATAAAAAATTCTACACTGGAGCTGGGTTAAAGCTTCATTTCTTCATCCTTCAATAGTTACTAAAATCAATCCAAAATATTTTTCCAAGGTTATTGGACTAAGCCTAGCACCACATTATCTTAGATTGTTCTAAGCAATGCTATTCCAAGGTCCAATTCTGGATTTTCAGGATTATTTTAGGTACTCATTTCTTTTAATTTATAATGGTAAATTGACTGTATACAGTACTTCCTGTCTTAGGATAGGAAAGCAAAGTTTGCTTGTTCTGTACTTATCCTAGTTGTCATATTCCAAAATTCAGTACTCAGGATCAAATCAGAAGTAAATCAAGTTCTTTAAAATTATTGTAATGGGCTGAACACTACGAAAGTGTTTTTACTTAAAGGCACAAACACCACCCAAATAAACATAAGGAATTCATTCATCCTCCTTCTCTTCGTATCTGTTTTAGTTCTGCAGGACATTTGCAGGAGCTTTACTGACGAGCAAATGGTTAAGAAAAATCTAGTTCATCAGAAGAACCTGTTTGCTCAGAAGCAAGTGAAAACAGTATATCCAAATGCTTTGCTGTTCTGTCGGTCTGAGGCTTTGGGAATAATTTTATGTGTTTTATTGCAGTTTTTATATGAACTAATTTAGTAAATAGATTATACAGCTAACCTTTTTCTTGAATATGAAGGGAAGATTACCTTGAGTGATAGTAGGAGGACTGGTAATTATTGCTGTTTTCCCATCAAATGAGCGTAGATTAAGGGGCCTTTTCTATGTTTTAGGTTACCTCTGGATGCCAATTCAGGACTAAACGTCAAGATAAGTTCTGTTCACTGTTGTTTTTGCAGGGGTTTATCATTATTCTGCCTGCACAGGCCTGTTGACTTTGAGCAGAATGAAACTGGAAAACTTATCTTTAAGAGTTTCATGCACATAAAAGCTTAGTTTAAGATATCCCAGTCCTTCCTGAACTTTTTTCATTCCTTTCAGTGGTCTGAAAAACTGGAGACATCTAGGAAAGTCAGAGATCGGACTCAAACCTATCCACAGCTTTACTTTTAGCAATTTTTCCTATCCAGTTTCTTTTGCAGCTCCCATCGTATGGTTTTTTTCAGCTGGAATTAATCTTTTTGACTAAATACAGGGCTATTGATGTTCATTGTTTATCACCTCAACCCTTGAGCCTCAAGCCCTGCAGTAAAAAGGATTTGTTAAGCAGGTATGGATTTATAAGTTAGGCTAAAAAGGGTCATGGTACAGTGCTGCCAAATAAATTACTCAAGCTCATGGAGACAAGGTGTGGAAGAGGACACACTGCCAATCCTATGGCCAGTTTTATTGCACCTGCATTGGCCCAGTTGAGTATCAGTTATTAGCACTTTTTTCTTTCCCTGTGCAAACTTAAAAGACTGTTCTGGTCTGATAGTACTTTTAAATACTGTACAGAATCTGGTGCTCTGGAGAACCCTTTTGAAATCTTCAACATGAATGTATTTTCCTGAAAAGTATTTCAGACTTCTCACATTGGCATTTCATTACCAGACTTTCTACTGTTGGTCAATACAGCATTATTACTTGGGGTGTGAGAAAGTACAAACACAATGTCTCAACTTCCACTGTCATATATACTTGGGTTTTTGAATGATGATTTACACAATATAATCATAAGGAGATTTTTTTCCTAGTTTGGCAGGTTCAACTCAATTTAAGATATTAATGGTAGTATTTATACAGAGAAATGTCAAGTTGCTTTCACCTTATCCAAGATAAAGTATCTAGTTTCACCCCTTTTATCCAGATGAGAAAAATATGACACAAACTTATAAGATTTTTGGTGAGTAGAACAACTAATAGCATAGTACAAACAGAATTAAAGAAGGCCCGTTTTTCAGTATCATGGAATGATAGAATGGTTTGGGTTGGAAGCGACCTTGCGGATTATCTAGTTCCAATCTCTCTGCCACTAGATCAGGCTGCTCAGTGCCCCATTCAACCTGGCCTTGAACACTTCCAGGGATGAGGCATCTACTTCTCTGGGCCTCCACTGCCTCACCACCCTCACAGTAAAGAATTTCTTCCTAATATGCATTCTAAACCTACTCTCAGCTCAAAGTCATTTCCCTTTGTCCTGTCATTACATGTCTTTGTAAAATGTCCCTCTCCAGATTTCTTGTAGGCTCCCTTCAGGTACCAGAAAGCCCCTATAAGGTGTCCAAAAGCCTTTTTTTCTCCAGACGGAACAACACCAATTCTCTCAGCTTTTCATTATAGGAAAGATGTTCCATCCCTCTAATCAACTTGGTGTGTTTCCCCTGGTCCCTGTCCTTTCTGTGCTGAGGACCCCAGAGCTGGATGCAGCACTGCAGGTGGGGTCTCACCAGGGCAGAGCAGAGCAGAGGGGCAGAATCCCCTCCCTGGCCCTGCTGCCCACACTGCTTTGGATGCAGCCCAGGACACGTTTGGCTCTCTGGGCTGTGAGTGCACATGGCTGAGTCATGTCCAGCCTCTCATCCATCAGCACTCCCAAGTCCTTCTCAGCAGGGCTGCTCTCCATCTGTTCACCCCCGAGCCTGAGTTGGTACCAGGAGCTGTCCTGACTCAGGTGCAGCACCTTCACTTGCTCTTGGTAAACCTTGTGAGATTCCCGTGGGCCATTCTAGAGCTTGTCCAGGTCCCTCTGGATGTCATCCCATTCTTCAGGTGTTTCAACCACACCACTCAGCTTGGTGTCATCTGCCAATTTGCTGGGAGTATGCTTTCTTCTGTTAGGAAAATATCCATTTCATACTTTATATTGTGTTTTCTTTCTTATTCTTTTCCACTCTTAATCCACTTTTTCCTGTAGGCATTTTGCTCATATTCTGTGATTTCCATATAATCTTTATGTGCAATTATTTTTCTGTTCCTTCCGTTGTTTTCTACAAATTCTTATCTCCTTTTGTTCCCTCATTAATCTGGAAACATGTTCATAATCTCTCTTTCTCATGCTTTTTGGTATCAAGACTAAAATGTCTTAATTATTTTGTCAGCACAGTGATATACCTCCAAGACCAGAGGCTGGAGATATTTTTGTTATATAGCATAATTTGAGAGTATCCACTTACTTCTTGAGTGTATCCACTGAGCATACCTTGCAAAACAGAATCCCATAATAGGAGGAAGAGAAACAGCCAGTTTGCGGATCCAACACAAGCTCACCAATGAATTGGTCTACTAAGCACTAAAACTTTGGAGTTTCTCCAAAGACTGCTAAAGAAAGCTCTGAACACTTTCAACATAAAATCAGAGACCAATAAGGGCTTCTACAGTTGCATGATAATTTAAATGTGAGCCTACGTTCCAATTAAACTTAAGAACACAGACACCAAGTGTTCTAGAATTGAAAGGGTTAAGTCTGAAAAACCCCATATTAGTTTTACATTCCTTATTATGGTGCTACATTTACAGCTGTCTGAGCAATTACATGGAAAAAATGATCCTCTTTTGATAAATGAGCTTAAGATCTGAGTCCAAACACAAACACATCTGGCTTGCACAGGCAAGATATTTTCTGACACAAGGAGCAGCTAAATATTAATTCCTAAGCTCATGTTAAACAAAATGAGCTCAGTAAAATCAATGAAGATTGGCTACATAGCACCAGTTTAAGATTTTTTGCTTATCTGATCTATTTTTATAGCAATTTTTGTTGTGTTATTATTACTACTATTGTTATTATGTCTATGTGATGTATAACGTATACTAAACCATTTATAGGCCATTGAAATGGGTTTAAATTTCAACACTTTAATGCTTTGAGTTTACAGATGTACATATTTTCCCCAGTTATCTCCTTTATGGAATTTCCTATTCACAAATTATTGTTTAGCATGAAAGAACTTTCTTAAAGCTACCTTTTAGGACTATTACAAGCAGCCTACAATTTCATCAGATTCTGACTATAAGTTAAAAATGGAAGCTCTGTTGATAAGGCTAGGTCAACAAGATACTTTTGGCTGTGTTAAAATACCTAATTACAGATATGCAACACGAAGAAGCAAAATTTAAAATAGTGTCTATCTGACACTATTTTATCCATTGACACAGTCAGTCTTGGTTTCTGATTTTGTTTCTGCGTCAGCACAGACTATTATCAACCCTCAGCCCTTGTAACAGTGGGTTCCTGGAGATTGTTTGTTTGTATGGTGTGGGGTTTTTTTTGGTTGTTTTTCGTTGTTCTTTTTGTCAGATGAAGGGTCAGATTTAGTATCTAGATGCTACTTCTGTAAAGATAACCCCTGTGCTGGGTGGTGTACTATACCATAATGACGGCTACATTACATTGAAACATATTGATCTGACTGACTTTATGGTAAATGGGAAAAAATTGTAGTGATATATAAAGGAAGTTCTTAGAAAATAGGAATTTCCAGTGGTGTCCAATTACAGGGATAGGTATGGATGATCTGATAATACCATGGCTAGATACTTATTAGGCTTAACTCTAATGCAGGTTTTGGGACACAAAAGTACTTCTGTCCATCTGAACTCACAGCTGAATGTTTGAGGATGTGTCATATGAAGATATCAGACATTATCACACAAGCTCTATTAGGTTCTACTAATTAGGTTCTGGGCAATTTTACTTAGTAAATTAACCTGTTAAGAATACATGATAAAGGAGTTTCTGAACCCCCAATAGTAAGTTCGCACTGCCAGTGGGCTCTTTAGGTCTCCTTTGAATTAGCATGCGGTTTCTATTATCTATTGGAAAAGGGATGCCCACTGCTTAATGGCTTTGATTTATGTACAGTTAGTAGGTTTTGAGGAAATGTTAAATCTCTGTAAATAGAAGCATATCAATAAAATACAACCAACCTAGGTTCTGGTGAGAAAACAATTACAGAGACCAATACTGGACCAGAAATGGGGGTTATTGATTAGACTGATCCTTTTTTAGGGTCAAGTTCTCTCAGATAGGGCAACAGAGGGGCATGTAAACTTACTATGAGAGGACATAGGGTTTAGTGTGAGCCAAAGAATCAAGATCCTGCCAATTAGCTGTATTTCATAAAAAAAAAATCTACCCAGTTAAACCTTATAAGCATCAGAGGTTTGTTGCTGATAACAGAAAAGGGAGGTTGTGCGTAGAAAGCATGCTTTCTTATGTAGATCTCAAGAGAAGAAAGTTGTTTAGAGTAGCCCCTGATGGAAAATTCAAGTCAGATTAAGTTCCCTATGTTTACATGAACCTCTGTAAAAGTAGAAGAAAAGGACATTTAGTATTTGTGTTTTTCTGATCTTCTGCTTCAGGATGTAGTGGGTACTATCTCCATCAGAATTCTTGAACATTTTAATTGTTAAACATGGTAGCCTCATTAAACTTGATATGCTGCCTAGGCATTTTTAGAACACCGGGTCCTACAAAAATAGAATAAAATAGAATAGAATATAGAATAAAATTCCACAGTAACAAAGATAATGTTTTAAGTCATAAAATACCATGCACATCTGAACACCTTTGTCATCTTTCTCTTGGATTCTCATTAACGGAGCTGCTAGTGTTTTATGGTCAAAACTCTAAGTACAAAAGACTTAATACATTTTCACTGCTGGCTGAAAACCTGCTTATTCAAATAGATTTGGGCATGGGGACAGTATTGCTTCGTTCTTTCCAGTTTTACAGGTCAGGATTTAAAAATTCATCCTCATGGAAGTATTTAACATTTTCTTTTACTGCTAACTCTTGTAGCTTGTCTTCTCTCATATAGTTTTAATTTTCCAAGGAAATAATTAAATCATCATTCTGTAAGCCAAAGGAAATTTCTCTACAAGGTGACAGTTCTCAGGAATTTCTTGAAAGTCCTCTCAATTTTAATGCCTTAAGGAAACTTTCTGTGAAAAAGATAGCTTCCTTTTCCTGCCATGTTTCTTCTACAGGAGTTTCTGTCCTTTGAGCTAAACATGCCACTATTGACGTTTCTTTAACTCCCCACCAAAAGAAAGAGGCACTAGTCCTTCTCAATGATCTCCTGGCTGAGTATTCAGTCATAAGTATTAACAATGAGATAGGATATTTACCTACTAATGGAAAGCTGTGGATAATGGTAGGTCTTGGTGTTGGAAGGCTTGTCAATGGATAGAATATACTTCTGTCTGGTGGAAATAGATATGCTTAGCATGAAATGAGTGACTGAGGCAGAATTGCACCATCTGCCTTTCTTTAAAAAGAGTAGTGTAGTATCTAAGACACATGAAAACCTTTTTTCTTTTTTTTAAAAAGCCACCCCATTACAGCTATGAGAGAAGTGTTAGGCATTTATTCTTACACAGGCACACAGCTACCATTTAAATCCGTCCCTGAAGAAATGTGGGTGAAACACCTTCATAGATGTTTGCACAAATATTACAATTGACAGATCAGAAAGCCCCACAAACCTGGATTGAAAATGTGAACAGAATTTTGGACACTTGTTTCAGATACTTAGGGGTTGCTTTCTACACTTCATCTGTTAGGCATTATAAGGGCATGCTATCTTTAGCACAGAAGGAGAACTGCTGTTTATCACGGAGCTGGAAGGGTAGAGGGTGTGGCTTCCCTGGGGCACAGTGGGAAGAGAAAGGAAATGTCAATGCTGCGAAGCTGAAACATATCCGTCTGCCGCTGCACAGAATTGAAAGCCTTAATTAGTTTTCAGCTTCTTCCTGGATCAGGTACTTGGACTAGAGGACAAAACCATTACACTTTCCTTGCTTTTTTTAGGCTTGCTGGGCATCAGTAACGACTTTATGAAGAATAAAATGCAGAGTCGGCTGAAAATTAAGACTTTTTTACTTCATTCATGAGGACCCACCAGGAAAAAACAGCAACATAACACACTACCAGGTTGTTATTGAATGATGTGGAAATTTGCAGACTCATTGCTGGTCACATAAGACCTACCGAAATATTGGATGATTATTTGCATAGAGCCAGATTTTCAGTTTGCCAACCCCTAACACTCTGACTGTAAGTGAAATAATGGGTGCTCAATATTCTTGCAAATTAGTTCCAGATGTTTGTAGTTTGATATGCAAATATGAAGGCAATAAATACTGGGAGCATTTGGGTCTGTAATTTAGTGAGTCCTTCTTCCAGGAATCTTGTAGACCTGGAAACTCTTCTTTATATTATTTCTGAATGTGCCCTCAAGAAAATTTCTAAACCTGCTAATGTCATTGTGAAAAGAGGTTATATCACTTCAACCACAACTTAAATAAGTGCATGAGATTTTTGTAAAATGTTTTAAAACCTGATTTGTTATGAAGGTAAAGTCTTGTATTCTGTGAAATATTACATGCTGCTCTATGAAACATTTACGCATTTTACTTGAAAGGGGAGTGGGAAGTGTTGTATCATGTACAAGGCAAGTGCAGTGACCTCAGAAGAGAACTTTGCTGTTCAGTTAGACTTTTAAAATGTGTTGAGTGTGAGTCATTTTCATTATCATGCATTCTCTACAAGGTGACCTGAGAAAGACTAAGGGTTTTATTTATCGTAAATGTCAGGTGTGCTTGCTAAGTGTGCATCAAGCTACAATTTAATCTCAAAGCTAAAACCAAGAATTGAAATCAGGGGAGATTTTAAGTTCAAGACTTTAAGAAGGTCGTGAGCAAGGTTTGAATAAGCAAATTCAGACATACACAGAGGGCCCTTTTCATCAACTGAATGAGACAATTATGGGGATGTCTTCAGCTCTTGAATATAAATCTGAGAAAAGAGAGCTGTATGTATAGGAAGGATTTTCAACATCAGGACCATGAACTGAACACTAATTTTGATAGGATATGATACTGCTCAGATGTGTCTCTCTCTTAGTCTTGCCCCAGACTGATGCTTTCTCAACAATTGTATTTGTCTTATATTCAATAACATCACGAATATACAATAATATCACTTTCTTTAAAAGTTTATAAGTGCCACATTTAGGCAAATGTAAAATTTAATTTCATCATCTTCAACATTGTTCTGCTCTCTTATGGAGGGAAAGCATGCTAATTGACCTTTATAGTAATTTTTGTTCATACTGGAAATTTCAGGAGAGCTCCCTGGCATTCAAAATTACAACTGTGCTTCTTACCTCTCCTGATCTCCATGGTAGCTTCTATTCCATCTGGAATGCCTGTCCTACATTGAGACTCGTGTATTTTTTACAGATCTTCTGAACAATATTAGGTAATATCTGGACTGTTAAATTCTGCTGTCAAATTAATATGGGTTGCCTTCTTTAAACAAACAATCTGTGTCAGTATGCATGGAAAGCATAAGTTTTTATCAAGATTACAGTTCAATGAATCAGAAACTAATTGGTTTACGAATACGATTATGCAGTTTTTTTATAATCCATTATCTACTGCATATATCCCTTATGCATGTCCCATAAGATTATTATGAAGATGTAAATTAAATTGCATTCTAAAGTTTATTTTGTTTTCTTCTTGGTTTGGTCTTTACTAAATTTTTAATGCAGTCTTTTTCAGCAGATGGTTGGTTGTAGTCCCTTTCATGTTCATACTTCTTATGTTTGTAAAAGACCCGGCTGTCAACTGATAATATTTCACTGCTGAATTTATCATGTGTGATATAATTGCTCATTATGTGCTTTGGAATAAAGTTAAAGAACTATCAACACAGTTGTTTCTAACTCCAAACAAGTTAAAAGGAAATAGTTATTTTTAATATCCATAACTCTCAGCTGATGTTTAGTTATTTTAGAAGTCTACTTTTTGCAACAGATTCTTCTACTTTTTCGGGACTTAATTTTAAAAAGCTTCGTATTCAAGAACAGCACTAATAAATATCTCCTGTTTTAAACATATTGTTAAATCTGAAGCACGTGTTTTCATATACCTGCACCTTAGTTAAAGTAACACAATCTGAACTTTTGCATGAGGGTTTTTTTTAAGGATCATACTCAGTAGTCAAATATGTATTATAGTAATACACAGTGTAATGCTTACCCAGAAAAAATTATGGGCTGTCATCAGAACAACAATGAATCACTGAATACGAATTCTCTTTTTTGAAAGCTGCTGAAACATTTTAAGAAGCAATCAGAATGTAATAAATATATTTCCTCACAAAATGATTTTACTATTTTCAATAAAAGGTAGGGTATATTACACCACATATGATGATTAAGGCAGTCCTTACCAATGTTTTCTGGAATTATATGGGTGGAAAATCTTGTCTACTGCAATTGTCATGCCTAATGCAATTGTCAAGCCTAATGCAATTGTCATGCTCCGTCAGTGATATATCAGAGTTTTTTAGAGACTGCAATAAAAGAAGTGACATATTTCCCAAATAACCCTGCAGTAATTATGTATATATGGGAACTTTAACCATAAAATCACAAACAAAGATCTTCTGAAATTAAAAATGTAAAGGAACTGTCAATCAATCAACCCTGCAATTTCAAAGATGTTTCAATATACTTTGAAACATAAGAGAACATGCACTTCTGAATCTGACTCCTTTGTGAATTTCATTAGTCCTGACATGAAAGGCTCATAACCTTTAGGATTACTCTTTATGCAAAGCTCTGTAGGGCCAAAAGGCCTCACACTTTGTTTACCAATATATAGACAATAAGCTAACACTGATGTTAAATGGTAATTCCAGCTGAGTCCATTAAGTGATCTATTAAGATTTCTGTCCCTTAGGGAAGCATATTTAGGGATTTTGAAAGAATATTCAGTATTCTTCCTCATTCTTGTTACTAACCGTAGATGAAGGCTAATATGAGCTCATAAAAGTATAAAGTATGTCAAGTGGTCCACTTCAAGCTAGCTAATAAAAACTGTGAACTTCATACCAAATGCTCAAAGCATTTATTGAAAAACTCGTGTCTTCTTTACCACTTTTTCATCACACTGTGACTTTGTTCAGAAAAAGTAGTCCAGCAAATATAATAAGGGACATTTCCTGTTCACTAAATCTTGCTTGACGCTGTTATATGCAAATTTCTATCAGCTTTTGAAAATTTGTACTTTCTTTTTAATGGGTCAAAGCACAGTACCCCCTATAGAAAACATGACTTTTAATGTTACCTTACTTTTTCTCAGTATGCCTGCAGCTTTCACTGTCATGTCAGTCATGATATTATCAGCTCTCCCAAAGCACAGACAAGAAGAAAATATATTTCATCATGCTTTATGAGATATTTTAATTTTCTTTTTTTTCTTTGTAGAAAAATAAATCAGGTAGTTTATTTTGTGTTTCTTGAATCTATTTGTTAAATTCACCCTGTTTTACTTTGAGATTGCCAGATACAGGATGAAATGATTTTTGAATTTTGTATGTGATTATAAAGCTTATCACAAAGAATTCATAAGCCTTGATATACCATGATTGTATGTTTAATGTTGGTTCTCTTCCTTCTGTTAATAACACTGAGGGATAAAATAATGTAGGTTATGATGAATATCCACAAAAGGACCCAGCTTGGTTAACAATACTTACAGTAACTGTGAGATTCTGAATAAATACTTCCTGAGCCCCCTTTCAGGACATCACAGTGGGTTATATAAACTAATTAATAAATAATTATCTAACAGCAAATTGTGGCAAAGGAACAGAACCTTTTCTATGGGCCATATTGTTGCAGTGTGCTTATAAGATTTTTTGCATATTGATGCTGTTCTGGAGACTTCTCCCTAGCAGAAGCCTGTACCATCCCATGCTGTAAGCTTATTGGTTTGCACCTTTTCCCCTCCCTAGCTCCTCCCCTCTGGCTTCCCCTGGTTAGCTCTTCTGAGTAACCACGCCTCTCTTCCCTCTCCTGATAACCCTCGGAGAGACCTTCCCTCAGGGTTCACCATCTTGGCTTTCCAGTGCCCCGCACCCTCCCCCGCCTCTCCGTCCCTCTCCACCCTCCTCTGACCCTCGACTGTGGACCTCAATAAATCCCTGGAAAACTCAGCTGGTGATCCTGCATTTCTTCCATCGCCACGCCTCTACGATATCTCGCGTCCCACGCAGCTCCACCGCCTGCCACAGACACGTGTCTGCCTGGCGCGTTCTGGCCCCGGGCAGCCCCTCATCACTGCGGCGTGGGGTGGCCGTTCCTGAATTGCGATATTGCACTGCCGCACCATATAGAATTTGCATGTTGTCTCCCAAACAGAAAGGACTCGTGTTCATATGGGGATTTTTTTTTCTGTGCATGTGAGGCTAAAATGTTGGCACAAATAGATGGAAAACAATGTTCTAGAAGTATTTCCACCTTTTTAATGGGTCAATCAATACCAGATATATATTTAACTTAGGAAAAAAAGGAAAAAGGAGCTAAAATTTTGCTGGAGTGGGCCTGGAATTAGGGGAGACAAATTCTGCCATTTATCTCTTCTAGGAAAAAACAAACAAACAAACAAAAAAGGAATTCATTAACATGAAATTTAAGGAAGGCAAGAAGACAGGACCAAAGTACAAAATTACTTAACAGGATTATTATTCACAGAATTTCTGTATACAGAAATACATCCTTTATGTATCTAATGATTTATGTGATTTTCTTGAAAAAAAATAATCAGTTTTAGAAGATTTTTTTGCACCAATGGCCCCTCTCTGTTTTAACAAATCAACAAAACATCTTCAAAGCAACTTCCTTTTGAAAATCCAAGGTGACTTCTAGGAAAAACAAATTGGAGTTGGGGTTCTGACAGCTATTTTGGTTCTAAGCTATTTCCAAGGGTTGAAGAATAAGCAATAGGTGATTATAATTTTGTATGCAAATAAGTGTTTTGAATATGCAAACATAAAGATACCTTTAAGCATTTCAGATTGAAACAGTTTTTCAATGATTATAACAGGTAATTTTTCAGGACTTAATAGATGTAAAGAACTCTATTTTACTATATGTGTAAAATGGGCACCTACCTATGGTCACTGCTGCTGCATGGTCTGTACTAGATTTGTCTCACTGCTGCACAACACTGTGAACTTTTGCCCTTTTGGTTAATTATTCTTAAAGGAAGAGTACTCTCAGTGAGAACCATGGCCTATATTTCCCCCATATATATCCCCCAATATATGTATGTATGTATATAAACATATATATATATATACACATTAATATAGCTATACATATAATATGAAAGGTAAAAATTGGCAAGTGAAATATGACCTTTGGTGGGGTTTGATACAAAGAAGAGAAAATTATGATTTATTTAGGCTTACCTTTCTTATTTTTAAGAGCCTCCAGCTGTATGTGTACAAATACAGTCAGAATTAAGCCACACATCTCTCATGTTGATATCAGTTGATTAAATCATGACTATTCATACTGAAAGTTGGACTTTGAACTTCAGTCATGAACATATAAAACTCTTTGGTACAAATATAACTATGTTACCCAAACTGTCCAGAATGTTAAATCAGAATGAATCACAGTCTTGTAGTTGTGTATACCATTAATACGACAGTGTATTGTGAACATGGGATTATGAAATTCTCACTGACAGTGGAAAAGCAGAAAATATTATAATGTAGCTAATGAAATCAATGTGGAAATTATACTTGAGTGTGTCAAAAGCATCTGAAGGTCATATGAGAGAGAGTAGACATTTTTAATATTGGAGTTTGAAGTTCAATCTTTATTAATATACCCAAGCCCCAAAGAAAACTGTTATAATATATTCTGTCCAAGTTATCTGTTAAAAGATCTTACCACTCATTGAGGATTTTACTTCTCTTTTAGAAGCAACCTCAGAGAAATCTGGAGGCACCAGCTTTGCCTCTCTCAACTTTTCAGCTTATTCCAAAAAGACTTGTATCATAGGATGCACCATACATAGCTTAAGACATTATATTCAGTGGGAGGGGAAAAGGGATATTCCTTAAGAATGTAAAATGCCATCTATTCCTCAAGGTGGAAGGTATTAAAAGCACAGGACCAACCTCCAGATTAATGAGCACAGGACCAACCTCCAGATATTAACCTAAGTAAGGGGAGATATCTGTTGAAGTGGATTTAGGAGAGAGAAACTAGAATGGGAGATAACTGTGCACCAGAAGTGTTGCTAATTTTCAGTGGTCTCTAGTACTCAGAGATCCATTTGACTGTGGAGAAGATATTGTTTATCAAGTGTCCAGAATTTTCTTAATATTGCTGGATGCAGCAATCCAGGTTGGGTCTCAGGAAAGCACAGCAGAGGGACAGAAGCCCTACCTCACCCTGCTGCCCATATTGCTTTGGATGCAGCCCAGGACATGGTTGGCTTTCCGGGTCATGTCCAGCCTTTCATCCACCAGCACCCTCCTGTCCTTCCCAGCAGGACCTCTCTGGATCTGTTCACCCTCCAGCCTGGCGTTGGCACTGAGGGTTGCCCTGACCCAGGTGCAACACCTTGAACTTGGTCTTGTTAAACCCCATGAGATTACCATGGGCCCACATCTTGAGCTTGTCCAGGTGTCTCGGACAGCATCCCATCCTTCAGGTGTTTAAACCACACCACTCAGCTTGGCATCATCTGCAAATTTATTGAGGGTGCTAAAATTAGTATCTAGGATAACACAATGTAAAACAGCTCTCCTATAATGTCAGTATTAGAAAAATAACTAAAATGGGATAAGGGTTACAACTGAAATCTAATTTTCCGAGTAAATCTATACTTGTCCGAGATAACAGGTAGCAGGATGAGAGGAAACAGCCTCAAATGACTTAGAGGTGGAGGTTTAGATTTGGTATTACGAAAAACGTCTTCACTAAAAGAGCAGTCAGACATTGGAACAAAGAAGAGATTGATTCACCAACTCTGGAAGCTTTAGAAAGGTGTGTGAATGAGCACTTAAGGACATTGTTTAGCAGTGGACATGGCAGCACTGGGTTGAGGGCTGGATTTGATGATCATACAGTCTTTTCCAAACTGGATGAGTTTATGATTCTATGATTGAAATACAGAAACTTGATATAAAATATTGCTATTTTGAGGTTATAGATACTTCAGAGAAGGGCCAGAAGGGGAAATTGAGGCATTTGAGAGCACTTATAACAAAAAAAAAAAAAAAAAAAGAGAAGAGTTAGAAGTCAATTTTGATGGAAGGTAAATATACTTTTTGAGAACCAGAGTCTTGGACTACCAGCTAGGTGAAGTAGGTGCATCAGTCTTTTTGTGGCAATCACCCTAGCTGCAGTAATCTATGAAGTATATTTAAGCCTGTTGTTATTTCAGGCTTAAAGTTCAAGCTTTCAACATTCTTTTTAATAGCAAAAGGACTGAAGGCATTAATCATTTTGATAGTAAATGAGCAGAAACCAGAACAAAACAGCGGACTAGATTAATGAAGAAATCTAAGTAATTTCTGCCCCCTTCTTAGACATTTACCTTGTACAAGATTTTTCCTAAATATATTTTGCGGTTATGTCATTATGTTAATGTTTTTTATATGTGCCAAAAAAAGTTGGTGAGACTGGAACTCACATGCTTACACATCAGAGCACCTAAACAAATATGACCCTAAGAACTATGAATTTTCACTTGATTTGGTGATGCCATATGGAAGCACAGAAGAATTTGTGCCACATAACATTGTGTCAGGAATGGGGAAAATGTAACTTGGTAAGTGCAGGTGAGGCTGAGAAATGAATTTGACTCATTTTCCTGGCTAGCTAGCAGATGAATGTTCACAGAAATTCACTGAAAATTACCAAAATTTTATCTGTACCTGAACTCTTACCAACATTATATCAGCTGGCTACTGCTATAGCTGGCATCACTACTACAGTACATTTCAAAAGCAGTAATCACAATTAAGCTGTCTTTACATATGCTATAGGGTCACAATATGATGTAATCTCTTTTAAAGGTATGTTTGTTTGTTTGTTTAACTTTAGACACCATAATGATACATAGAAGAATGAATAGTAGCTAAAGAAACAAATCAGAATCCATCATCAAATGATTCAGGACATATTTTCAGATGAAAATGGAGAACTAATGAGAGACCTATGGAAAAAGAACCTTAAAGCAAAAGGTTGTAAAGAAACTTGTATACAACAAGACCTGGCAAGAACCTAAGTTCTTATCAGTTTGACTGCTAAATACAATACTGAGTGAGTTCTCATGAAAGAGCTCATCTGCATATAGCTGGCACATCAGTGCATGCCTCATCACCAAAGCTGCAATCCAGAGACAAAAAAAATAATGGGAACACACTCACTTTGGAATCATCTTCAATTTAGGGAATAATGCCATGTTGTGTTAAATTGTATTTGCTTTAAAAAATACATTTGTGTTGACTTATTTATGTGACAAGCATTGCTAGAGGCTGGTGTTGCTCTGACTTTTACAACTATCCAACCTAATTACCTAATGATTTGAAAAAAAACCTTCCAGAACACATAGAATTTTGATGTAATGATTGGCAAGAGAAAGCAACATCAAGTAAATTATTTATAACATGCTGTTTAACCACATATAGACATTGCTGGACAATCCATAACAAAATACAACAAGGTTATTCAAAAGTAAATGTCTAAATCCTGACACTGAAGGAATCACTATAGTGGTTGTAGTTTCTTCAGCACAGAATTTACCTTGTATTCCATGTGCTTCTGTGTCTTTTTTACAGCAGAGTGGAAGTATGAAAGGGGAGTAGTTGGAGTCAAGGTGCTGTAGGATTTTTGTGTGTGCTTTTACCCAACCTTGACCCAGGAGATAACCCAGGTCTTCCTCCTGGAGTCTAGTAAGTATTATCTGATCCAGCAGTACAGGTAACAGTTATGACCTTGATAGATGAATCTGAGCAAGTGCCATCTAACATTGTGCACTATAAAGATGAAAATTTGAAACTACCCCTAACTGCTCTGCCCATATATGACCACTGGAAAGTAAATTAGAAGAGCTTCCTTAGTGAAAACCAAAATGTTTACATGAACTCTTTTACTGTGAAAGAGTTACTTTTTTCCTGCAGTCTAGACAAGATATATTATCTCAGTAATATTTTTTTTGCTATTCATGTCAGTCGTGAGTAGAATCTGCTCTTAAATCTCAATTTCAATTTGCAAATTGAGTTGGCTTTAAACTATTATTTTATAGGCACTAAAAGCAGTAGGATGAAAGTTTTTACATTTTCAAAACATTCTTTAAAAATGCTTAATGGAAATGTATAGTGTTGCAGCTTATTTTTTTTTAACCTTAAAAGTCTATTTTTCATTAAGTGTTATCATGTAAGAGACACTTTCAAGACACCTGATTTCATGTGATTTCTTTTCCTTCATTCTTGTTTGAAATTTAGCAATACTGAGCTAAATATTTTGACAATAAGTTCACTTGTTTGAGATGAGGAATTTATTAACCTCCCCTCTGAGAGGGAACTGGAATTTACTTAATGAAGATTTAACAGCTTTTCAGATTGACACAGACATTTGACTTTCAGACATTTTACAAAACTTATTAACTCATTGCATAACGTGATGTCTCTCAAAAGACAATTGCTTATAAATGATCCAAGAAATTTATGATTAATGATAGAAGAGATTTTTGACAGCATTTTTTCTTATCAGGGATTGTTCTCATCATCATTTTGTATTAGAAATATTATGGAAGCACAAGGATGCTGTTACTAAATTGGTGAAAATATTTGATTTTAATCCTTGGTATCTAATATTTTTTGTAACTTGAATTTAAAAAAATAGCACTTTTTTTGATATGCTACTTAAAAAATACATTTTCTTTTCCTTTTCCCATTGAGTCCCTTCTTCTCTCTCTCTTAATATTGTCTCAGTCTGGTAAATGGTTCTTGATGAGTTTATTAAGCTTATGTCCAAATACAGCTACTCTTTGAGGAATTAGCTTTACAGGATTACATTTATGTAAAATATACCATATGTCTTCTATATAATTTATTTATAGAGGATTTATCTCTTCAAATTAAAATTACTGAATACTTCTTTATCAAGGTAAAAAAGAAAACCGTACAATCATATGAATGTAGAGGTATCTTACTCAGTATAACTCAGCTTCCCTAAATAGTATTTTCAGCATATAAGGTAACTGATGAACCAAATTATATTTCGGGAGACCATCTAGTCAAGGGGAACTTTGTGTCACTGAAATGTTTTGTAGAAGGGAAGTCCATATGCACAGAGAGAAGTCAACTAACCTCATTCCTTCTGAACATTGTCAATAACTCACACAGGCATTCAGAGATGAACACTGTCAAACAGAGAACACTGCAGCTTTTCAATAATATTTTTTTATAACCCTTATACAAGTGTTCTGAGCCTCTAATATTATATCTTCAAACAATCTTCATTCTGCCTGTTAATATGTGGTGGTTGGGTTTGGCTCTCTCTTCAATTTCCTTTTAATATGAGTCTTCATTTTAATAGTATTTCTGTTTCAGAAAATAGACATCTTTTATATTTTATCTGAAAGAAAATATTATGTTAGAAATTCATAACGATAAGTCACTAAACAGAAGTATCCAGGTCCTAAACTACATACTTTGTTGATTTCGTACTCCTGGATTTTTTTCCCCTGATTTATTTATCTAGGTCAATATACAAAGCTGCTTTTCCATACATTTATTATTTCTTTTTTTTTTTTTTTCTAAGGAAGATGAATATCCTCCCTATCTTGAGGTCTTTCAAAGAACCAGAAATATATTCAAAGTTAAAAATAAAATTCTTTTGTCTAAACCTTGATCTATTCAGATTTTTCAATTAGATTTGAGGATATTCTCACCAGACACCATTCTGAGAAGTGGTCAGGAGAGGGAGACCTGCCCCATTCCTTTTGTAGCAGACTATTAAACACTGTAGAGTATTATGGAGAGTTTTCTGTGTATCTCAGTTTCCTTAGTTTATTTTCCTTGAAAAAAATAATTTAAAATCAGGTATTTTTGTCGGAGAGTGATAATTACAGTGTTGTTACTGGCAAAGTTCTGCATAGTATGCAAAGTAGAAGAATCAAATTCTCTAGCAAGATTAATTTCAGCTCCACCTCTCTAACACAGTTTGTTGAAAATTTTCAGAGGAGTGACTTAAAGTGAAACACAACTCTTTGTTAATAACATGACTGAAAACTGCCAAATTCTTATCAATAAGACAGAGGCTTTAATGTTTAAGAATGGGACATTCATAAGACAGCTATTCGTTGTAAAGTAATTAAAGCCTGGGTATTCACTTTTAGCTGCCCTGCCACCTTCAGGTGAACCAGCTACTGTCCTGACCTTCTTAAAAATATATTTACATGCTCTCTTTTAAGCTGAACAAAAACTACAGTTCACCTTCTTTTAAGTTTTTAAGATTGTGGCTGCAATCATTGAGAAACTGTAAATAGCCAAACTGACAAACCTGTTAGCACATAAAGAAGAATTGTATTGTCCCACCCATTTCTGCCAATGTGGTCATTTCCTCTTGTGGTCAGCTATAACTACAAAAAGCAAATATTGAAAACTGTTTATGGAGTAAAGGTTTATTGCAACTGCGTTTTACAGGTATTGAGAGGAGTAAAGTAATTGCACAGGTGCAAAAAACAAGGAGACTCTGAAATTTTCTCAATGCGTGGTTTCCTTGGCATTGTGTTACCCCCTGCATGTCCATTATTACCCATCAGCATCTTCATCTGGACTAGATGGTGGTTTTCAAATGAACTGGCACATCTGCCAATAAACTGAAAGGAAAAATAGACAAGAAAGGACAAACCTCAGAAGCTCCTGTTAATCCATTTAAGACTCCTACTTCATTTTCCACAAGAAAAGAATGGGTAAAGCATTACAGTTTTGCAGCCTTGTAGCAGAAATGTGACAGGAGTTACATGATAGCTTTGTCAATTACCCAGTTTGCATTACTCACCAGTCCTTCTGTTTTTGCTGCCTTTCCTTGATCTAAGACCACAACAAAGATTGACTCGGGTTGATTTCTGATCAGTCACAATGTGAAGCTCAAGCTGCCTGCTGATATGCTGCAGTCATTTCAGTTCTCATGAGCCGAAATCCCAGGCATCATCTGACTCAGTCAATAACTCGTGAAGGAAATTCATTATGATATCCCTGGCATAGAGTACAAATGTGCCCACATGCAAATAGCAAAAAGTTTTGCCAGTTAAGAACGTCTCTTAATTTTCAACAGAGTGCTAGTCAGGTCATACTTTTCTCAAATATGAAAGGCAAAATTTGAAATTTTCCGATTTCTGAACACTGAGGCTTTATAAATTTTACAACATTCATTTATTAAAGGTTCTAATTCAGAACATTAAAGATGGGTTTTCTAGTTTGTTTAAAGGGTCTACGAATCTTATCTAGTCTTATTTAGGATTTTGCATATCCTCTAAGATATTAGAAGGGAAAAGGGAATTATGCATTCCTGTAGTTATATGGTCGTAATTATCACAGTAACTCAATGCCTGGCCTTCTTTAATAGATTTAGACTATGACTCTTCTTGACTCTTCTCAAAATCCAAAAAACTACACCTTTTTACTAGTAGGGTAATATATGTGACTTGTCTTAAATCATACAGGAAAGTTTTCACTGAACAGTTAACTGTATTTGACCAGGCAACCTCAGGCAAGAACATGAAACATTTCCTTATGTCTCTGAAGCTAAAAAACTAGAAAGGGATATTTTTTTGGAGCACGTCCTATTCTAAAAATGTCTAATGTGATTATTGTGACTCTTATGAGACATTCTCTTAATAAACGTCTAAGGATGACGATGCTGAAGAATTGTTAATTCATCCGAGAAAGTCAACATGTAAGTTCTGTCAATTTGTCTTCACCTTTGGTATACAGTTAAGCCAGTGTAAAACCTTCCTGTCATACACGGATGTGAGTGCAGAGTACAAGACTGCAACACCACTATGTTCTTTAGAAGCCAGATTCTGTAATCAGATCTTTTCATTGAACTGATATTAGTTGCAGACCTCCACTCTGAAAGTAATGACAAATACCAAAGTGAAAGGACACCCATTTAGAATACTATGTACTTACTGCATGACAGACTCTGACTGAAGATACTATATTAAGAGAATCAGTGAATTGTTGGGAGCTGTATTACAGATTCCTGATATAACATGCTCAAAATTTATTAAATACTTCCCCCTGGTTTTAAAAATAATAAAAAAAAATGTTACAGATGGGCTGCTGAGAAAACTTCTTTCCCGGAACTTCTTTCCATCTTGTAGATGGAAAACCGGGATAACTGAGGTGTTTTTAACAAGGTAAAATTTCTGCTAAGATATGTATAGACAAATTAAAATTCTTTAAATAAAATAAAAAGACATAGAAGAAAAACCATAAAGCATTAGTCTTTAAATATGTAGAGATACTGCTAAAATAATGATTCACAGGAGATAAAGTTTTCTGATCCATGTTACAGATGTAAGAAATTCTTCAGACTTCAACTCACATATTCTGTAATGTTGCAGAAATCTGACAGTTCTGACTTCAAATCTGCACAACATTCAAAATATTAATAAAACACCTAAACAGTCAAATAACCCAACCCTGGAAAATGAAGCTGAAATAAAAGTAAGTCCAATTGGTACAACTCCCTCAGCATAACCTTCTCTTTAGCAGATTCTCACTATAGACAGGTATGGAAAATTACTTCAGAGCTATACATAATAGAAAACCAATGGCCAAAAACTGAAAGAAGAAAATGTAAGTCACAACATGCAATGGAAGCCATGAAATGAATGACAGTGCAATTAACATGACAGAGAGAAGATGGAAACTTGTCAGAAATTGCTGCATGGCTGCTCAGGTTTGATAGGAGTGTGGAATTGATTTCTTCACACAATCTCTTAGAAAAAAGATTTCAATCAAAAAGTGAGGGAATGAAACTTGAGTGTATATACACTTCTCTGTGTGTGTATATGTGTGTGTGAGTCCTTGTATGCGAGCTGATAACAGAGGAAGGAGCTCAGCAAAGCTGTTACATCATGCAGACAATGAAAAAATGGCCCACTCTTGAGACCAGGAGAGGAACAATTTAATGAATGCAGTAATAAAGACTTTGGACTGGCTTTTAGCCATTGGAGAAAGATTTTTAATGGGATTACAAAGAAGTTATACAATTATTTCAAAGGAAACAGGGTAAAAGGGTCTTCTTAGCTGAAGCTAAATTTGAACCTTATCAGCAACAATTCATTCTGTCTGCTGTGAAGAAACTAGGCCTAAATAGATCCCATAAAAGTGGAGATGGGAAGTTGTTTTTGCCTGTGCTGTGAATATGAATGGAGATATTAACCACTCTGCTCAAAAGCTCTCTTGCAAAAGAAATTAAGTCCCTGCACTTTCCATCAAGAAAAGCACTATTTTTAGCTCTCAGGAAATGACTACTGGAAGCCTTGAGGGAAACACACAGCAAAAACCCTTAACTGAGCAATGGCAGACATTTGCTAGAACATCTCTCCCAAAGTTCCATCAGGCTTAACATGCATATTAAAAGAAAGGGAAAAAATTGCTCAAAGAACTCATTTTTATGAACTGAACTTCTACTGCCTTCAATCTCTTTCAGCTCAGATGGAATACGTAAGGGGTAAAGTTCACTGGAGTAAAGCTCTCACTCTCTCGTTATCTAACCTAGAAGAGAATTAATGAATATTTCAATTTGTGATTAGCTGTAAGAATGACTGTTTTGGCAGTTATCAACTTCTTGTGACTGTGTAAACAGTACCAGCTTGGCTGTGAAAGGGAAGACAACATACTCTGTGAGAGTGTCTGGTCACTGGAAGAAAGCAACTGATCAATAGATTAGAGAATACTGAGCCCACTAGTTCTTTGCTGAATCCACTGTTTAATGCTTGGAATTGAAGAAGAGCAATAAAGGGAAAGAATGTATGATTTCATATACATTTCTGCTTTTAATCTTGGTTTAAGGATGATCACTGCTTTCACATAAAAGTTGAAAGCATATCCTAACTAAAGGTTGGAAATACAGGTCAGCTGATGTCACCAGATCTCCATTTTCTTCTATGATGACATATGACAATACTTGCTTAAAAGATCCCACACATACCTAATTAAGCAATTTGTTTTTATTTAACAAAAAATGAAAACAAGAAAGAAACACGACCTTCCTCACATTAAGATGCAAGGATGATGGTCAGGCATGAGCAATTTTTTTTTAAAATTTGACTTAGTACTGCCTTAACACCTGCTTAGTTGTTTTTGCTTTTCTTCCCATGTTTGTTTCCAAATCATTGTGGTTTTGGTTTTGGGGGGGTTTTTATGTAGCAAAAAATGCATGTCATGTTCTGTTATGCTATATGCTATTATAGTATAGAATGTGCAGTTATGTATAACTATATCACTATATCACTATATATATATATATGCATGTATGTATGTATGTGTAGTTCAACTCCACATAAATATCACCAGGTTTCAAAAAAATGAAATAAATTGCTGTTTCTCCCGTTCTTTCCAGGAAGCCATTAGGGAGTTATTGAATTTCTTGCTTTAACATTTTGAAGCAGGTGACATGCTCACAGTAAGTTCCTGCACTCGGTTATTATAAATTTTGCAGAAAACGCACTTTTGCACTTGTAGCAATGTGGTTCTTCAGATTTCCATGAGGTTTTTTCTTTGTTCCCCTGCTCTGTATGTTATTGGCTGTTTTTGAAATATGTACTCTGCCTTACCCGAAATCTATTGGTGTGTTCCCCTGCCTGTCTTCCCTTCAGACCTCTCAGGACTGGCTCTGGGGGAGCCAATCCCTCCCCCTTCCCTTCCCTTATAATCCCATGCCGGCAGGAGCCTGAGGTCTCCATCTCTGAGCTGTCAGCCCCTCTGACCTTCCCCTGCTTTTCTTCCCCTCTTCCCTTCCCTTCAACCCCCCCCCAAAGACCCTAAATAAACTTCCCTGGCAGAACGGAGATGGCGTCCAGTTCTTTCTTTTGTCTCACCACATTTCCTGCTGGATTTCTGTGGCCAGAGACTCATGCCACGCTGAGAGCGCACCCTGGGGGCCGCCTGGCCTGGACTTGGTGGAGATACGTGCCGCGGGGACCTCGTTTTGTGAGGCCGCCGCCTCCTGCTGTCCCCCCGCAGAGAGAAACATCATGTACTGAAAGGAATTTTAACAGAAAACATCAGCACATTTGCTGCTGATTTAGAGCTGCGTTTGTTAACATTTCTTGTGAAATTGTATTATTGAGAACCCGACTTTATAAGGTCCTGGACTAACTTACTCGTTCTAACAGGATTGTCATCATAAACAATTAAATGTACATAAGAAGGACTGAATGATTACAGTAGCTCCCAAGAAGTGTTCTCTAATTTGTTGATGAAAGCCTATAAATTCTATATATTATAACCATTAGATACAACAATTGAGATTAAAGTGTGTTCTTAATAACCATTTAAAACATAGCTAATTTTAAATATTTAAAATTTTGTTATTTTGAATTAATTTAATGGAAAGATGTAGTTGCATAATTTACTTTTAAAATCCTTTGAGGTGAAGATCTGGCTGATATAAATGTTGAATAGCCTAACAGAGCCTGCTTTCATTTGTTTAAATTCATAAGTGATCTAATGGATTCACCACTAAATGTTCAGAAAAGGTAATGTGTGAACCAAGAGTAAATGTCTTAATGGGAAATATTTTATAAATAGGTGTCTAATAGTCATGTCAGAATAGATTTATAATTCCACTATGAAGGGAGGGTTGGCTTTGGTCTGGTTTTGTTATCTGTGTAATATAAGAGACAGTAAAAGAAACTACAAGGAGACCTGTCGTAGGGCTATAAACCAGCATTAGCACACATTAGAGGTTTAATGATCTAAATAACAACAGAATATTTCTGCTCATGCAGACATTAGTAGAAATTACTTACAGAAACCTGAAGTCCAAGAAATGCTACATTGCTAAAAACTCCAAAGAGAAAAGAATTAGGTTATCTGTTTCCCTAAGATTAAGCAGGACAAAAAGCTGCAGGTATAAAGTCAAGTACATTGTATTTTCTTAATTAAAAAAGTAAAGTAATGATCCTTTCTTGATCCATGTTATGTCACTCCTCAATCACAGAGCTGACATATAAAACAGTTCAAGCTATTATTTCCTCTACTCCTAAGAGATATCCCAGGGGTTGTTCCTTATTTGTCTCTCAAGGAAAACTTACAAGCAGAATCAAGTTTCCTTTGGCTTTACTAAGAGTGTAAGGTTGTGCCAGTGTATGAAGTGCACATTTGCTCCAGCCATTTGCTTAGCTTACATTTTCATCAGGTGAAGTTTTTGTTTGTATATATAGAATGTGAAACTGTTGAATTTTTTTTTTGCCATGGATTATGAAAGAGAAATATGACAGTCTTGTGTTAAAACCAAAGGTTGTATTATTTTGTGCTGTGCTTTTTGCTATGCAAAAAGGTGTATGATAAAACAGACAAATCTTTAGAGGTAATGCAAATAACATGTCCCAGTAATGGATATCTCACAATTGCCTGACATGTTACTAAAATTGTTCTTCAAGTCTGATATTTATGTAGCGACTAAGAATTACAGGATTCCCTTGGGCATTTCAGATCATGTTAGAGCAGAGACAGATTTAATTATCTGGCTTTGGAGAATATTGTAGTTCGTGCATTTCCTGGCAATACAAAAGACGTTGTACATCTCACATGTTAAATGTTTGCATTTCCTGAGCACACTTCACTGTGCTTTGTAAGTAGTTTCTGGCCTCCAAACTCAGAATTTTCAAGGCTACATTTTACTCTGCATTAGGTCTTAGTGATGATCTGAGACAAAGAAGTTGGCTTAGCCATCTTATAAACTCACAAAATCAATACATCTTCTCCAGCATTGCACAAAGCAGTAGATGCTGTTCCTGCACCACAGTTGCACACCAAATAACCGTGAACCATTGTCTGGATGAAAATCTTCTGACACTTCAGTGGGAAAGGAAAAAATCATATTCGAGTTACTGCCGTAATTTGGAAAAACGTAGTTCTAAGACATTGCTTCCAAAAGTAAATATCTGCTTCCTCAGCAGACTCAGAGATAACTACTCCAAAAAGAACAAGCACAGAAGGAACATTTTCACCTCTCATTTTCATCACTGGAAAAAAGAAAGGCTTTTTTTTCTTAAGTCTTGCAAATCTTGCCATATATCTGGTCTAAGATCTATCAATCATGTATATTGCTCCAGGTTTTTTTGGATCATCTGCTATTTAAAGTGGATCAGGAATGACCTGAGCATTAGGGTATTCAGTGTAACCTTTGACAGAGTGTCCCAAATGTGCTCCCAAGTCAAGTGTGCTCTCAAGTCAATGTCGTTCCTCTGAACAGTTTTTACAGGTCAAAGGTGCAACAACTTCAGATGACATATGTGAAAGTGATGTGAAGACTAGCTAGGATCGCTGTGCAGTGATGCTCAGCATTGAATGGAGACCTTCAGCTGACATCCAGTTGATAAATTGTGGCCTTGAGACCAGCTGTGTTCAAAATATGTAGATTTTATAATCTGTGTGTTTTTTCAGTTAAGACTTGGATTTTTTTTCATCTGAAATGTTGCATTCTCAACAAGACAGTTATGATCAGATGTAAGGATAATCATATTTCCAACTACCTCCCATTTTGCCACAAGTGTAATTAAAAATATAGGCATGGATTAAACATCCCTTCTCTTATGCAGCTGCTCATATGCTGCCTCGATGGATGCACCAGAGATAATAAGCCTTGCTTTTTGCCAATTGCCATGTGCACAGCAGGACAGAACACTACCCTTTTTGCTTATCTACCAGATCTTGGCAGCCAATCCCCAAATGGCTTCTCTCTTTAGATGTCAGAAAAATAAAGTCTAAGAGCAGCAATCAGCATCTGATCTTAGTTTAAAAGATGCAGAGAATACCTCTCTCTGATGAAAGACACATGTTCTCCAAATGGCTAGAGACAGTCTAATTTTTGCATCTCTAGCACTTTGTAGGACCCTCTCATGGTGTAACAACTGCAGGCCACTGCTCTGTGCCTTTTGAGGAATTCTCCACCAGTGAGATGGAGTACCCTGCTTCCTCTGAATCTCTTCTCTTCCATATGTGCTTTTGTGAATTTTTAAAGAAACATTTGACTTCCATGATGTAAAGGTTTTATATAAGTAGTATATCATGAGTACAAGAGCTGTTTGAACAATAAAGTGTGCAGGAAACGCATGCCCTGTCCCTTGATCTATCATTTTGACTGTCTAGCCTCAATTCCTCTGATCTTACAGGCTCTAATATGGCTGTGGATAGTAATTCAGTCTAAGGTTTAAACAAGAAATAAAACCTCTATTGCTGAACGATACAAGCAATAAGATTTTTTCATCACACATATATGTGTTTTATTATTGACGAAAATAACCAACTGAAAAATCCCTTGCATTTTCTTTAAATGGAAACTTCTGGGTAGGAATCGATGGCTAAAAAAAAAATTGCCTACAGCCTTTTATTGAATTTAAGTGTCTGGATTCAAACTTCATTATACCACACCTTGTGGAGAGATGAGGCTAACAAAATTTTTCAAAGAATAAATCTCAATAATTGTTCATGGCAATTAGCAAGAAATAATGCTCTTGGTTTTACTGAAAAAATAAAACAAAACCAAACATTCTGAGTAGCTGGAATTTTTCAAAGTAACAAAATTTCACACCTATTTCTGTACAAATTAAATGAAAATATTGTAACCCTTTTTTCTGTTCTTCCAGAGTTCCTGAATACTGTATTTTGAGCAGAGAAAAAAGGTTAAAAATTGATAATATAACTTTAAATACAGATTAACATTGATATGTAAATAGCAGAATTTTCCCAAGGAGAATTTAATTTCAAACTTTACCTGTAAAACTGCGATTGTTGTTCATTGGAGCTTGATATTGAAAACCTCCAGAGAAAATCCAGACCCAGCACTGTAGATATGAATGGCAATTTTCAGCTAAATGTTTTTTAAACATGACAAATAAAGTGAATGCCAGATGTCTTAAAACAACTAATTTTTAATATTTTTTTGTTCTATAAGAAGAGCACTTTAGAGAAAAAATGCAGTACTTCATATCTCCTTATCTATCAAGGTGTCTTTATTTCACTAGTGTTTAAATAATAAGAAGTAATTAGAGGTTCTTAAGTTCCCCTGTGTATTATTTGAGTGTTACAGAGTAGTTCATTATTTCATGTGAGTGAATTCTATGTCTACATTGCACTTTCACTTTCCAGCACAAGCAAATGTGAAGCAATAGAAAATCAATGCTTTAGTGGGGTAAGTGGTAATGAAGCAAACAGACCAGTGTTTCTTTTCGACTTTTTTTTCTAGAAGCTCAAATCTGTGAGCTAATGCTTTACAGAACCTGAAAGCAACCTCACCTTTTATTACAACTTGTTTTAGAAGAGTATCTTCCTTTACTCACTGGGCCCAAATCGTAGGTTCAGTCTCAGGCAGAAACAGATGTGATCTCTTTGAGATGTAACTGCAACTGTAATCAAGGTTTTATCAGACTCGTTTTAGGTTCTTTATATTGTAAATGAGCTTCTTAATCCATTAGGCTGATTATGCAAAGCATAATCCAGGGCCAGCCTTTCAAAGTTCATTTTATAAATGGAACATGGCTATCTCACTTTTAAAGATTTCTGAAAAAAGATTGCCAATTCCGCACGTTTGGGTACATCTCTGATGGGAAATGCAAATGGAGTTGATAATGATTGCAGAATGTCGGGAAACTGCATGAGGTTTTTTATTATCTTTGATAAGTTACACTATATGCAGATGGGCCAGTCTTCTAGTTCCATCCTCTTTAACCTTGGAAAAAAATAAGAAGCTCTTTGACACAATACATATGGATGGATCTTTCCTTACCCAAAAAAACCCCAATACATTAAAACAACTCCCCAAAAAAACCCAAAACACCACTAGCCCCCCCCCCCCCAAAATGCAACTTCTTTCAGGCTTTCATTTCATTTCAATTATTTTCAGATTTTCTTACTATGAAGACAACTTTCAGAGAAATGATGCTGACAGTAACTCTCCATCATGTCAAATCTTCTGACCAGTATGTTTGGAAGAGCTGGAATATGCATTTATCATATCAGCAGTATCATATTTCAGGATTCAAGTGATATTTTCCAGGGCTGCTGAGCAATTTATGAAGTCATGCAAATGGGACTAATATAGCTACTCAAGGTCAAATGGCACAATTAGCTCATGTGGGATGCTGGGGAAAAACTATTTCCATTGTTCCCACTGGTGTGTCTGCATGAACAACGATAACAGTTGACATAGAGAGATGCCTAAGGAATTACCTGCGCCATACCAGGTGATGGGTTTTTTGCTTCTGCAGTAGAGTTAGAATGTAGGTTATATAGGTGCTGTAGCACACCAAAAAAAGGAAGGAAAAAATATACTTAAGAAAACTTTTTGGCTTATCAATCGTAAAATAAAAGTATGTGTTCTCTTTTATTCTGCGTGGGTACAGTTTGGCATAGTTTCCCTAAAGCAAAAGGACCGAGCTCAATGTAAAACTACAAATATAGATCACCAAAAAGACTGTAACTATGCCATATAATATTAAATTATTATTCTTTGAGGAGCACCTCAGCTTCATAATTGAAGTAAAAATTTGGAGCAAAAGTTGCAGCTGCAGTTTGAAAATACAGTAGAATATGAAGTATCTTTTGCAAAAATTAATATATCGTTTTTTGATCTGTTTCAATTTAACAAAATTTTTTCATTTAAACAGAAAAATATTTATATATGTCCATAATAAATAACATTTACTGTTACATGAAACCACTTTTGATTAACTAGAAAGTACTATTTAACTTTCTCTGCCTACTGTGGCATTTCAAATATATGGTACAAAATTAAGGTAGCGAATAAGATGTTCCTTGAAGGTAACACAATTTGAAAAGATCTCATAAAGAAATACATACAGCTAAGTACAGTTTTGTAATTATTCAGCGACCATTACTCAGGTTTTGTTTCTAGCCAGCTAACACAACAGTAATAGAAAAATTTCCATGGAAGTGCACTGTTTAAATAAACAGCAAGAAAAGAAACTGCAGTTATGAAACACACTTTTTCCTGAAAACACTGATCAATAGCCATGGATTTATGGCACCAGATCTGAAAAAGGTCATTGCCACCATAAGTAAAACATTGACCAAATTATCTGTTTTGCTTTTATGCATTCTTCTTGTAAGAACAAATACGAAAATTTTGTATAACACTGGCAAAAAAATCTGAAAGTTAAGTGGATAAAAAATGTCTGAAAATGAAAGTAAAAAATAAGAGTATGAAATAATGATTTAAAGTATTTGAAGAAAGAAAAACAATTATTTATATGTTTATTGCCAAACAGAAATAACTTCCAATCTCTAAATTACAGACACATTAAAAATCCCCAACCAACTTTTTACATTTTGAATATACCAGAAAATTAGTTTTTTAAAGGCCAACAATTACAATGTCATAACAGTGAGTTCTATTAATCTATTTAATGTGTTTCTATGCTCATGTATAATTTTAAATATATATGCATATATATATACATACACACACACACACACAGAGAGATATATAATGTATATCTGCATTAATCAGATTCAAAGAAATTTGCTTTTAAGGAAATTAACACTGCACAACAAATAAACAAAGCTCTGTATTTTCTATAGTCTGTCTAGGACACTTTCATTCAGCAGAAGTACAAAACACGGACCTGGAGCAATAATTCATGTCTCAAGGTGATATCTATGCTAGGGTAATGAAATTAAAAATCAAATTTTTTGTCTTCATTAAAGTCTACTAAAATATTTTTTTAATGAGAAAAAAATTAAGCTAGAATCATCTACAACGAAATTTAAGAAAAAGGTCTGGGTTACTCAGAAACTTAAACAGTCTGCATTACTTGGCTAGGCAGACTTTTGTGTGTATTTAAATGCAAAGGGGGTCTAAAGCATTAGGCTGAAATAGAGGAGATGGTGAAAAGTGATACTTTGTTACTGTTTAGAATCTTTTACAGTTTGGAACCGTTAGGTTTTTCATTATGTATCTTTCACTCTATCCTAAACTAAAATAATAAATAATAAAAGAAATTCAGGATATTCTTTAAATTTTTTCCTTGATCATTTTCATGAAAAAAAGAGTCAGGTCATACATTTAGATTACAGAGAATACAATCATTGAAATTTTGGGAGATCTCGCATCTTTCCTGAACACTAGGCCAGATCATACTATTTTTTCTAGTCATGATAAAATAATGCCTTATTCAGAATGAACAGTAGTATTGTCCACTTATTTGTTTCAATTTCTAATACTTTGCTCCATGCTTACATGATCTACATGTAAAAAAGACTGAAGATCTAATAATCTGGACCACAGAAGAGCTGACAGCTTTGTGAGTTATATAGTAATAATTTAATTACACCCACTATGTAGAGATATCTTACTATTACTATTGCTGTTACTGCTAGCTTATTACTCATCATTATCATTATATATGTGGTTATTATTATTTCTAATTTTGTCAGAATCCATCTATGCTTTGCCATTATTTGTTGAAGGTCTGTCTTTTTAAATCTATCAGACCTGGCTGTTATGAAGTAAATTATGCAGGTATTATGTGGTTTCGTTTGTACTCAGAGGCTTGGACTCAACTGACAGTCTGGGCTCTTGAAGAGAAAGAGTTTGGCTCTGTTTTCCATACAAGCTGCCTTTCTTTCTTCCCTTCCATCACTCCTTTCACAGCTCAGGCTGATCTGACAGACTGACAGGAGAAACAGTGAACATGCCCACAGTCCCTCCTACTGCACTGTAGAAAGAAACAAGAAAAAAAGAAACATCTACAGAATATGAGGTCATAAGGTTATTGCAAATTCTTGTTGTCTTCTAGTGTGGAAGTCAGGTTCTGTTGATTCAACTTTTATTACACAGTAGTTCTCCATGGATACTTCAGTCCTGCATTCCCAGGACAGGCAGCAAAAACCAATACAGTTGAAAATGTGCTGACAGATTAAAGAAAAGTAATAACCACTTTTTCATCCATTTCTAATTCTGCTACTGAATGTAAGCAAGAGTAGACAGCATGAGGGTTTCTTGGGTGAAACAATGTTCTGCCTCTGTGATCAACTGCCTCTTTTTGTGATGTTTCCTACAATATAAAGGATTAAGAGTTTCTAAATTAACTCTCTCCCAAATGGGAAATAAAACAGAGCAGCACACTCAAAAATGTCCCTGGTACTGCTTTTTAAATTTAATTTATATCCATTGAATTCCTGTGGCTGAAGGGCTTCCAGTGCTGTCTGAATACACTTATTTGTTTGTCTTTTTGTTTGTGTGTATTACTGTTTGTTTTTTTTTTTTTTCCCAAAAGACCTCTTCATCATCCTCAGATACATGACTAGTGCAAGATCAGGCAGTCCTACCCCTTTCTTTCTTTCCTCAAATGAAGCTTCTGTTTCTTTCCAAGCCATTTTGATCAGTGTTGAGTTTACTCTTTGCAAGCCCAAGAGGACATGAATGACTTGCTATGCCTCCTAACTTTCCTGTTTGAGTTAGTTTGCCAGCCTTCAAGCAATATGACCTTCATATCTTGTCTGAAGGAAAAGTTTTGAAGATGGGACACAAGGAAATACCCAGCCCATGACTACTCTTCCTATTGCTAGCTCTGAGTCAAAGTTTTAACTCTACATTAGAGGCAATACTTATATTCCCGGTGAAGTGATTCAGTCCCAACATATATTCCTGGGGTCATTGATATCTGGGAATTTATGACAGCAGAAAATTTGGTTGACTTATAGCCTCCAACTAAGAAAGAACTTAGCCTCAAATCTGCACTTTATTGACCATTTGTGTCCCTGCCTAGTTCTTCAATGAGGACGCTGTAGAAGCAACTCCATTTACCTCACCATTGTGCAATCTGATTTTCTTGGAGAAATTATTTCCCTCGGTATAGCACTAAGCTCCTCTTTTCTCACACAATGAGCTTTTCTAACAGTGGTGAAAAAGGTATTTTGGAAACTTGGTATTTTGAAGGGCAAGATATTTCAGTGAAATATGACACTTTAATGAAACTTCCAATAGCCCCATGACACAGCTCCACATATCTATTTTTGCAAACAACTCAGCCCTGATACTTATAGGGCCAATGGAGGTGGTTCTTGACCACATCATCGCTTTGAACCCACACCATTTAAAACTTTTGGAGGTAATGTCCATAGTTGGTTTGGGAGATGAACAAATCAGAGACAAATATGGTGGTATGGCCAAGTTTTAACATTTATATGGCTCCCAAATTTGTGTGGCACTCCATCACTACCCCATAACATATTTTTCAGATTCAAGCATACTCTTTTGAATGACCCAAGGCATGCAATGTGGATCAATGCTGTAAAAATCCAGACCTACTCTACTCTGAGGGCTGCAGTGCTGTTATCTTTATGTCATGCAGTAAGAAATTTAAAAATTAACCCCCCCTGCCCCATTATTTGGGTCACTACATGTGTTCTAGAGGTAATCCAGAGGAAAGAATTCGGTATTACATTCCAAAACTGGTCATTCCCCACCAACCCACTCCCCCTTCCTTCCCCCAAATTATTGGTTCTAGTGAGTCTGTATAGCTTATTACACAAGTGTACTAGGACTGAGCATTTTGTCTTTGCATTTTTATTCCTCTTTGTCTTCCCTTCTATGTTCCAATAGATAGATATCTATTTCTATGCAAACTAAAGCCAGTTTTATATGGGTAATAACAAGGCATATTTCACTGTGTACTTATAATACTATTCATTATTCTTCACTGATCATATCTATATTTATATGTATCATGGGTTGCCAATATACTCCTAAGTGGTGCCACCCAGAGTCATTATAGCATGTGCCATTTCCATTCCAATGTTGTAGCAATGTGGGTTTTTAGGATTCCATGTGCTCCCTTTGTTTCCCTGCTCTGTATGCTATTGGTTCATTTTGAAATATGCATCATGCTGTACCTGTAAACCTATTGGTGTGTACCCTTTTGCCAATCTTCCCTTCCTTCTCCTGGGACTGGCTCTCAGAGAGCCAGCCCCCACCTCCTTCCTTTCCCCTTAAAAGCCAGCACCTGGGTCTGGGAGTGGTCCATCTCTGAGCTGGCAGCCCTTATCCTGTCTCTGCCTTCCTCCCCTCTTCTCTTCCCCTGTAACCCTTCTTCCCCCTTCCCCAAATAAACCTCCCTGACAGAACAGAGATGAGTCCAGGTTTGTTCTTTCGCCTCACTACATTTCCTGTTAGAATTTCTGTGGCCAGAGATCCATGCCACGCTAAGCACACCCCGGGGGCTGCCCGGCCTGGACTTGGTGGAGATACACGCCGGAGGGACCTCGTTTTGTGAGGCCACCGCTGCCTGCTGTCCTCCCGCAAAGAGAAACATCACAATGTTCCCCCCTTTTTTCCATTTACTAAAAATGCAAGTATTTCCCAATATTTCTTTGAGTCAAAAAGATTTATGTAAGACTTCAGGAATGGTGACTAAACAAAGCACTGCAGCTGTTCAAACTTCCACTGTAAATTTTTCAACTCAGTGAGATAAAAATGGGCTCTATCATCTTGCTTGCACATAATGCTGTTACACTTCTACAGTGTTCATCGTGCTGCCCTTTTCAGCAATTTCTTTGCACAGGCTACTGTAGAGGTTGTAGGCAAATGCTCATTTGGAGAGCTATGTAGCCCATCTGCAAGGTTTAAATCATAACACATCAGGTATTAGAAACACACAACAAAAGGGAACAACAAACAATCTCAGCTGTTATTCCTAAGTAGTTACTCCTGACCAGGTGTTGGCAGTAGGTACCAAACCATCCGAGGGGCAGCAATGGGACCTGGCCATGATGACTGGAATGGACCTGGGTGGGAGCAGGCCTCTCCCTGGCTCAGGATGCTCAAGCTCAGACCTTGGTCATTTCAGCACTCTCTGCCAGCCTCAGTGTCACAGGGTTGTAGCCTGAGGGGAAGCACCTCACTTTATGCTGAACAACAAAGTCATGAAAGAATGAGTGCCACTAATGATGAGTATCACTATTGATCACTAACAAAAGTATTGGACTTCTTAAATTTTTCACGAAGCAGCACATTTTTAAGTATTTACCAGCTCTTACTAAGATGTTAACATGTCCCAAAAAGTAGAGTAAATTTACCAAAGCCAAGGAAACAGAAGATAAAGGTTTTCTTCCTCCCTTTATATACATTCACTGTAGTAAATTTTCACTTATTACTTGCATTGAACCTATATCATTTCAGAAGTTACCCAGTCTACCCCTCCTTGTCTTAAGGGAGGGATAACTATATTCAGGGTTGTTTTAATCTGGTTTATAATCCTTCAGTCAGATTCTGTAGTCCTCCTAGACAGTCTGACCCAATGCTTCCTTTTCCTTAGCTTGATTTTGCTTTTCTGGCTTTCTACTCAGAATATTAACAGATTAAGAATTCTAGGATATGAAAATTCTTAATTCTCCTACAGTCCAACTATGTCTTCATCAGACTGAACTTTTAATTTTTGCATCCTACACCAACACAAGCACTTCACTTTCCTTGATCTTTTCCACCATGAGTGGTTTTTATAATTTTGCCCTTGAGATATTTATTTAGCTTTGGCTAAACTAAGTCCTTCAACAATTCCACCCTAATCTCTCATTATAAACCTCCTAATGTTATTCTCTTTCATTTTTTTTTTTTAATGTGCTTACATTATACAGAAATCTTTATGTCCCATAATGGATGCATTACTCAAGGTTGACTCAGCTAGCAACAGACAATGACACAAGGTAGATAAGAATTTTAATTTTTTAAATATTTTAAAGAAGCAACCTTTTTTTATGTAGGGTTTTGGTTTTTTAATTTGGATACTGCATAAAATCTGAGGAAGTCCTATATTAGTTGTGTAGATTTGAATTTATGTCAGAAATAATGTCCCACGCCTAATCTGGCATTTCAAATGCTCTCTGCATGGAAGTGGGGAGTTATAGCCCCTGTGGAAACTTTCTGAAACAAGCCACACAACCTGTGTCTATTCTGAGAGATTTAAGAGCACAGAGATGTCAGAGTATTTGAAATATGGCAAGAAAAGACAAAATACACAAATACTATACTAAAGCAGGATATCTAGAGAAAAAAAAAAAGAAAAAACCACAAAAAAACCCACCAACCAAAAAAAAAAACCAAAACAACCAACCAAAAAAAAAAAATCAACAACAATAAAACCAAACAAACAAAAAAAAATACTCACAACAACCCAAGATCTTTAAAAAGTGGTTTTCTACTTATCAAAAAGTAGCAATGGTAATTTAATACCAAATTGAATCAGGCTATGGAGGGCTTATCAACAGAGTAATCTGAAATGTCTTTGAAGCATGTGATTTTTCATTTATTCTAGATTCTTTCAAATCTGCATTCAGATGGGATTATGACTTCACATGTCAAACAAGAATGGGTGCACCAGTCACACCAGTAAGTTCCTATACACCAAAGGATAATGCAATATGGCACAGGAGAGGCTGCAATAACAAAACTGTAGTCAGAGTCTCAGAAGTTCTAATGTGTGCATAACCTGCATTTTCAAAGTTATCTTTTTCACTGGTACCCTGGAAATATTCAGGATAAGCACACTTTTTGTAATATTTTTTTAAATTTATTAAGGAGATCCAAGGAAGTATTTTTTAACACATTACAGAAAACATGGATTTCTCCCAAAAAGCATCTTGAAAAAATAGTTCTCTATGCTCAGTTGGTTTAAGTATAATATTGACTGGAAAACAGATATTCATATCTGTTGCAGTGTGCTAGTAGAATTTAGGGTATGCATGTTAACACGAGCTGTATATGTTTTATGTTCTAGAAACCTCTCCCTAGCTGAGTATATTATTGGCTTCCTGAGTTTGTACCCTCCTCTGCTGTAAACTTATTGATGTAACCCCTTTTCCCCTCCTTATCTCCTCCCCTCTGGCTTTCCCTGGTTGGCTCTTCGAAGCTAACCACTCCCCTCCTCCCTCTCCTTTTAACCCTCTGCATTGCTTTGTTCTTGGTTCGCATTCTCTGGTTTCCTGTCCCTTCACCATCCTTTGCTCTCTGTCCCTCTTCGCCGTCCCTGGACCTTCACCTGTGGACCTTAATAAATTCCCTGCAAATCACAGACTGCGATCCTACACTTCTTTCTTCGCCGTGCCTCTATGATGACTCGCGTTCCCCCGAGTTCCACCGCCTGCCGCAGTGCCACATGTGCCCCCGGCGTGTCTCGGCCCCCGACTGTCCCCGTGCTTTGTAGCGTGGGGTGGCCGTCCGTGAAACATGAGGCTGCGTCGCCGCACTTATCTGCAGAACTTGAAATACACCTTGATTACCTGACTTTTCTTACACATGAAGAACCACTTTTTTCCTCTTTATTTCTCTCCTATCAGCCATAACTTCAAGTATATTCTTTATTAGTGAATTGGTATTTAGAATGTAACACTGCCATCAGCAAAAATTGAAAATTCTTCATCCTCAGCTGTTGAGCTTTAGCCAGTTTGTTTGCCCAAATGCCACATAGCAGAATTATGAGTCAGTAACCCATGGTATCTAAATAGGAATCCAGTGGGAGGCAGACACTAGTTTTCTCGGACATTTCAAAGGCATTGCTGACTAGAACTGATTGAATGTTTTTCCAACACACTCATTATTCAGCATCTGTACCATCCTGGTTTTCATCAGTGAGCACGCTTACTAAATTCCCATTGCTCTTCAGTCAACTCATTTATAGAAGAATAGTCAATCAATAACTCAGTAATTAACGATTAAAATTATCGGTTAGTTAATTTTAAAAGTAATATACCTGCATGTCCAGTGACTGTTAGTCCTGTTAAACTGTTTATAGTCTCTTCCAATCTTTGGCTACTTCATTTGAAAGAAAAGCCATAAAATTCCAAGAACAGATGTTTAGCAGAGCTTCCAGGAGTCCCTAACAATATAGACTTAATGCATATAGGAAGCTTCTAAACCAGAACCAGGGGGATCACTACTGAAGTCCTAGCTGCCAAGAACCCAAAAAGCATGGCTTGTGGGGATCACTGCAGCAGAATGGAGAGTGAATTGTGACTGGTGGATTCACTGTACTTACAGTTTGCTGCACAAAGTTCCAGGGAGGAAGAACCAAGTCCATACCTGGTAAAATGTACTTCTAAGTACACAGTGACCTCACCAAAGCTTCAAATTGCTTAGGGAAAACACACATGCACACACGTACACTCCTCTAGGACTTGGACCTTTTAAGAGTGCAGGAAATAGAGGATTTTTTTAGTCGTACAGAAACTGGCTTTGTGTTTCCCTTGCACTTCTGACAACAAAAATTAGAAAGTCAGATGAAACATGAAAGAAGGAAATTATTTTGGCAAGCTGACCCCCTTCATCATGAAGGAAAAAGGGACAAGAGCACATTCAATTGCTCTCACTGACAAGAGGATTAAATACCCAGCCAGAACAAGCAAGGGCAAGAACTGCTGCCTGACCTAAGGAATCATCTGCCAACACATTGATTTCTGAGGGAACTGCAGAGCAGCAAGTTTCTATCTTTGACCAGACCTATCACCTTGCATTTCTAGATTCACACCTGGGAAACGATTTGGAAACAATTCACCAGGTATGGACAGATAAGCAGTTTGTCCTTAGAAGAAAAGAAAATGCAATCCTCTCTAGAATAAGGCACTGAACTAAGTCTGGTGTTTTTTTCCTGCTGAAGACAGCAAACTGAGTCTCCATTTTAAACCATGAAAGTAGTTAAGTAAGATTGCTAGTACCATTTACTGGGATAAAAGAATCTTAAAGATACTCGTACCATTTTTAAGCATGCTTTGGTTACGTACTTAAATAGGCAGGAAAATACAGCTCCTCTGCCCTTGCAACCTGATGAGCAGATAGTCTCCCAAAAAAAAAAAAAAAAAGATTGTACTAATGTGCATGCACAACTCTCTCCATATCACAGTCCAAATGCTCTGGTATGTAAAATATTGTAAACTCCTCTGGCATTTCCAAAGGTAGCAGTCAGGAACTAAAAAGCTAATTTCAGTCAGGAAGAAAATTTAGAGAGTGATGGATATATCCACACCTGGAGCTGGACAAAGCTAGTTTTAGGGGTAATCATCTAAATTCAGAGATGATGAATGACCAAAGATACAGATAATTTATGGCAACACAAGCACCCTTCCTACTCAATCAGGATGAAACCACTGGCCTCAGGAACCAAAGCAGTGGAAGGGTGGACATAATCCCAGGAAAGAGACAGAAACCAAAAGGTATGTACAGAACAAATGTAACAGTATTATTATTATTGAGACTTTCCCTGTATAAAAGCATTCTGTTGAATTCTCTTTCAGTATCAATTAGACAATTAGATCTAGACCAACAATGATTAGCACTTTAAGACTTCAACTATAGTGACACTGCATTCTTTATGTGTGTATATATATACATATCTATATTCATAAGATA
>VZRM01000336.1:0-51764 GCA_013397955.1 Grantiella picta | reverse complement strand
AAGATGTGCTTCCTCTTTGCTCATCATCGAGACACTGATTGCAACACCATAAGATAAGGGTTGAATTTGGAGAGTTTTGCAGGAACATAAACTCTTAGACTACAAAGAGAGTTCTCTAAGGAAGGTAGCTTATTTCCAAAAAATATACAAGTGCTTTCCTGTTAAGATGAAATGTGGGCAACCTACTAAACCTAGCCATTGCTAACCCTCCGGATGGTGTCTCTATGACTCAGACCTTTTGTTCCAAGCACTCATCAAGAGTGTCCACAAATATTGTCTCCATCTCTTAACAGGTATTATAAAATATGCAAGTGTAAATCGTGCCATGTCATCTCATATATACTGATGAGAGGACTCCTCAAACTCTCCTTTTGACAGATATTACAGAAGATCATTTGTTCTTGCACACAGAGAAGCAACAGCAACAGCTGGAGGATGATGGTTTGATCAGATTGACATTAAGTGCAGGAGGCTGAAAGTAATTTCAGGCTGAGGGAGGGCGTCTTAGCTTAGTAATAAGGAACTAGATGACATGAAGATTTTTGTTACTTTGGATTTGCTTTGTCTTGTAACTTCAAGCAGATCATTTCACCCCTCTGATACTCTGCTCATCTCCTACTTACTTAACTGTTATGTTCATTGAAATTATAGGTTTTAAGGCCATGACTGCCTCTCATTATTGGCATTTAATGCTGGTAAAGTTAATAGGTTCCTAATCTCGATTGAGCTATCTTGCTGTGGCCATGGTACACAAAGACAACAAGGTTTCTGTAAGGAGGCAAGAAGGTTTTCAGTGAATAAAAGAAAGATACCTTTCAGGTTTTTTTTTTTTTTTTTTGCTTAGGAAGAATATAGCAAGTATCAGAAACACACAGGCAGTTACTGTTTAACTTTTAATATCTCTACAGGCAAAAGTACCAGCATAAATACACATAATGCATTTAAGTTGCTGCTCTGGGGTGATGCTGGTAGTTTGTAGCTATTATGCCTTCAGATAGAGAAGAGCAGTTTCAGATCAAGTTTAACACAGCTTTACCCGGTGACACAGAGCAAGCCTGCTCTGACTGTGTCACTTGTAATGAGTGACTTTAATATCTATGCTAATAAAGCCTGCTGCATCCCCTGTTCAAGCTTGACACAAGCCCCAGTGGCAAAAAAGGAACAGGTATCTAAATTAAACTGAATATGTCTTGATTGAAAATGAAGGAAATTATATTAACCAGTCACCTGTGGGTATATGTTATATGCTACTCTGTGCTGAGTTTGCTGGTATGAGTGTCTGGCATACTAATGTATGTCAAGATTTGACAAAGCAGATAAAGAGCATCTCCATCACTGAGAGGAGACAGACTGGCACTCCATCTTAGCAATTCACTAAAATCTTTCTTTTGTTACTAGCCATTTGCTTTGCTGAAAATCTTTTCTCTGACATGCGACAGGGCTCATCCTACTGTTTTCTACAAGCAGCACTAAAGTTCATGACGAAAATAATCCTCAGACAACACAGGAAATTTGTTCCAGCCAGAGGCAGAGTACAGTACTGAAGTGACTTAAAGGTGGCTTGAGTTAGACCTACACAGGTTTTACTAAATCAGAAAGCTTTATTTGCATATAGAGAAGTAATTGGGTTATAAATCTGCAAGAATTATTTACCAATGTCTTATATCTTCATAGTGCTATAATTGGGTTTTTTGGGAGTGCCCAGAAGCTGTCATTACAGAGTAGGATAAAAGCATTTTAGTTGTAAAAATATGGCATACTAAGGTCAGCATATGCAGGTGGCCCAGGAGACAAGACACACAGAAGGCTGAATACTCTAATTCTCTTTTCCAGCCATGGAATCTATCCTTTGCCTGATATTTTTCCTGCCATTTTTTTCTTGTGCTACCTTTATCATAGATGTTGTGGTACATTCCAAGTCACATGGCACATTCATTTTCTTTAGAAACCTTATTGCATTAAAAAAAAAAATAGGAAAAGAGTAAATGAAGATTTATTTTTATTATTCACCTGGGGATTGTTCTTGAAATATTCTGTTCCTCAAAAACAGGACATTTTAGTGTTTATTATAATATAGTATGCAGTTCAATTTTTTTTAAATTGAAATCTATAAATTATCATGAACGGCAACAACAATTAATCATTGAATTATTCCATAATTCTCTGCTAGATTTGAATTCAGATACGAATGCTTATAAAACCTCACAGAAAATCTTACCAGGAAGGAGAAAATCATAGGAAATAAAGTGATTTGAAAGTATAGAATAAAAAGAAAATAAAGATCTCTAGAATGAAAGAATAATGTAACATGTCCTCATGAGAAAACCAACATTCAATGCAAATTGCTAATGTACACTTGGTAGATGACTTGCCATAGATGCATCCTTTATTAATCTCCAACTTACGATTTTGGTTATTTCTGACAAAATAATGTTGAGACTTGTTTCTGAACAGCACTGCCAGTTGAAAATCCTCTTTTAAATACTTTGAAGTGTTCCAAGTTGAGATACACTGTTTGCAGTGTAGTATGATAGAGATATGCTTCGATATCCAAATAGATTTTTAAATGAGAATCAAGTCTGGAAATTATCTTTGTCCTGTGTTTACCTCTGTACATTTTGTCATAACAAAAGCTTTCACGTTTTTCCTCTGTGCTGTAAAACATTATTGCAATTCTTGAACGATAATTTTCTTATTTATTCACTTCCCTGATGTATCTGGCTGCGGGAGGCTGGCAGGACCCGGCAGCCCCCCGAATCGAGGTGCCTGGGGCGCGTATCTCCACCGAGTTCGGGTCGGGTGGCTCCCGGGGTGCGCTCAGCGTGGCGTGAGTCTCCGGTCATGTAAATTCTGCAGGAAATGTAGTGGGATGAAAGAACGAACTGGACCCATCTCCGTTCTGCCGGGGAGGTTTATTAGGGGTTCTTAGGTGGGGGTTGCAAGGACGGGAAAGGGGGAGGAAAACACGGGATAGGAGTAGGGGCTAGCAGCTTGAAGATGGAACCCCGAACTGACGCAGACATCGGCTTATAAGGGAAAGGAAAGGGATGGGACTGGCTCCGGGAGGTCTGAAGGGAAGACAGGCATAGGGAACACACCAATAGATTTCAGGTACGGCAGGATGCATATTTCAAAAAGAACCAATAACATACAGGGCAGGGGAACAAAGGGAAGCCACATGGAGATCTGGAAATCACGTAGCTACAATTCCCCCATTTTCTAGGCTTCTTGGACTTTGTATTGCCCCACTCAGTAACACAAAATCACAGAATCATTGAGGTTGAAAAAGACCTCCAAGGTCATCAAATCCCAGCTGTGACTGATCCCCACCTTGATAACCAGACCAGAGCACTGAGTGCCACCTCTAGTTGTCTTTTGGACATCTCCAGGGATGGGGACTCCACCACTTCTCAATGCCTGACCATCCTTTCCATGGAGAAATTCCTCCAGATGTCCAACCTAACAAGATGCAGAGAGGCACCACCAGCCAGATTTCAATATAATTTTTCTGGAGAAGCCTTCTAAAAAGCTCGTTTTTCAGTAGATACTAATTCTGCTTTCAAATGCAAGCCCATGCATTATTTGTTAGACCAAGTGCCCATTTGAATGAGGATGTCTGCCAAGATATTGCGTAGGGTTAAGCAGGAAACTAATGCAAGGCAAGTTCATGTAGAGATTTAAACAGCCTGAGCTATGGCAATAGTTTCTGCCTTCTTGATGAGTTTACTCAGCTCTCACTGAAAACCCTCATTATTTCACTTACAATAAGGCTGTCTTACCCCGTGGTAATTCAGTCCACATGGTTCTCAGTCAGTCTTTTTATCTGACATATATGCAAGAGTAAACAAGAACCTTCAGATACAATTTTGCCCAAAACAAGAGGTGACATTGAGGCCATATTAATAATTAGATAAAACTTGATATTTGTCAAAATCTGATTAATTTGAATTCATATTTTTCCTAAACACTAAGAACAAAACACTTCTCCAAAGTAGTCTGAAATTATCTTCATAAGTTGTTATAGTCTGAACATACTAACTCATAAACAGGCTAATCCATTAAATTATATTAAACTAGTAATCCCTGAGGTCTGAATTAGGAAGATGTTAAGAGAGATTTGCCTAGCTGAAAAGCAGCAAAAGCAGGTACACTTGTATAACCTTTGTTTTTGTTTAAATTTTTTGGTAACAAAATTTTCTTCTGAACTATGTTGTTTATGTGGTAAAAATCTTGGTTTAGAGCATAGGGGAAATGAATAGAGTTAATACAAACTCAAAGGAAATTCTCTTTAATGAACCACATAATAGAACATCAGTATTCCTTGTACTTTGTCTCTCTTCCTTTGAGTACTTACAGGTTTTAACAGCCATCCAGCCCATCATATTTACAATATTGCACTTTGCCACAGTGATTGAATTTTTTCAATTTTCCTGTCTTTGCCATCTATTTCAGGATGCATTTGTGTCTGTTTCACACTGCAAATACCACATTTATCACTTTTAGTGTCACAATGGAAAACAAGGGTACAGATTAAATCCTGGGAAGATACCAAACACTGGTCAGGAGTACTGACAAAATAGGAAAGACAGATTTAATATTCTCTAGTGGTTTACAAGTGTTTACAGAATCTACCCAGTTTCCTGGCCCCATGTAGTCAGCAGCTCTCATGCTCAGAAGGATTTACTGGAACACAGTAGAGCATGCCGGATGAATATTTGTTTTTCAGCATAGGAGAGGGGGCACCTGTTTGGAAGGGATGCAGAACAGGATGCAGGACATGGTTCCAACCAATCATTCTTGGCAGCTTAGCTGTACTTAACCTCAGTAATAAAGAAAGATGATCAATCATATCTGAAAAGCTCTTGACTTAAGGTCATTCTTAGATGAGATTTTGATTCTGTTCTCATTTCTGTTGATCATTTGACACTCTAAGATAGTAATTTCAGAAATAATTGTCTGAGTGATGTATCTCATGAAACCTTCTCTTTATTTTTCCTCTTTTCTTGATGGAAAATTGAGTTGTAGTACATTCTTGTCCAGATTTTTATTAAAACATAACTACATAAAAACTTCAACTACTTACAAATACAAAATATATAAACCACATAGTACAGTAAGTCCAAAACCTGGGGATTAAACAAGACACATGCTAAAACACTTCCAAATTGTGGACATCTCATATAAAAATACCTTCACTGTGAGATTTCATCTCTATCACTATGATCGGTGTGGGCTACTGGCCTTGAGAGTGTTAAAAGATTCTGTATGTTCAGGAAGGGCTCACACCATGTGGCTGTGAGCATTCTCAGTGCTCTTCACATAAATAACCAATTTAAGCTTTTTTTTGGTCTCATACCTATCACCTATGTGTTACACGTTTTTTTATAAGTTTTTTATGACTTAAGTGTTATAAGTTTCCTCACTCGTTATGATATATTCATCTGTCCAGGAGTAGTTTGAACAAAAGGATAGGCAGAGATAGTCTCTTAATCTGCTTTGTTTAAAGCTCTCCTTTTTTTTTTAGAGTATTTTGCAAAACACTTCATCCAGTGGTTATCTGAATACGTATCTTACTATTACACATCAATTAATATGTTCAAGCATCAGTTATCAAGTATCCCACTAGTGGAAATTTTTTTTCCTATTTACTATTTGAAATAAATCTTCCTGTAAATTTGAAGTGCTTCTTAAAGTTTGTTGAAATGTCTGAAGGCACTGAATAGGGTTTTTTAAACTCTGTTGATTAAATTTTTAAATTTTCTTTGATTTTATACATTGTTGAGTCCTCAGCAGATTGTTCCTAGTTTTTAAAGGCCTTCTGCTTTCTACGTAAGTCTTTATGACTTAATCAAAATGTCATCTGCTGCCCTCACCTGCACCTGGAATTACACCTCATCATTATTTTTTCCAAATGTTTCTTGATATTTTTTTCTTGGGAGAGAAGTGGGTTTTGTGTTGAAGCTTGTTTTTCATAGGTACGCAAGGAAAATAAATTTTATATTCAAAAAATTCTATTGCCATTTATATTCCCAAAGAATCAGGGTAAATAAGCCAAATAGTGCATTATTTTCTCTTAGTACTTATTGTGTTTTCTTTGTTTATATAATTAATAATAAACACAATTGAATTCCATTCAATATGGTGTAAGCTAAAGTGGGTTGAGTAACAGGTGTTTCAGAGACCTGTGGTGATGCCAGCAGTCTCAGCACAGTATATCTACAGAGAGGCTGACAGCAAAGCTATATTGGAGGTGTTTCTCATTTCTCTTTTTAAAGGAACAGTGGTTTTGCCATTTACTGCCAAGAGATACAACATAACCCTCTTGTAAATACAGGTTGTTTGGAGTTGTTACGACCTATGTTCCTGCTGACTGACTGCATCAGGATATTTGTGTGCTTGCTTGTTTTAAGTTACACACCTGGAATTTTAATTTTTGTAGCTGCAGCCACACTATTATCTCATGATTGTGCCTGTGTTGTCTTTAATTGTGTTGGGATCTGGAGCCAGCCTTGTGTGATGTATCATGAACAAGGTGCATTCAGTTTTTTTCCTGAGCTTTGCAACAACCTATCCATTCCTCATTTTCTGCTTCCATAAAAATATAGGAATTGTGCCCCTCTGTGTTATACTGAATGACAGAAAATGTAATCTTGAGAATCATAATACATCTTCTTTTATGACTCATCTTTCACATACAACTCTTTTAAGCTACTAATTTCTGGTAGTCCAGGGACCAACCTTTTCCATGGGCTTTCTATAGTTTATTAAGTCTTCAGAAAATGCTTTTCTACTGGCTAAGCGCTTGGCAAATGTTTTAGTATCAAAGGCATCTGTTCATCTGATTTCTTTTTCGTATTTTGTCCTTCTGTGTAATGGTGCAAGGGAAACTGCTACAGGAATTTCTCTTCTGGGATTCTGTATTACTTTCACATCAGACCTTTGTAATTTTGTGGTCTTGCACTGCAGACTTCTCAGCACAGAAGGCATCATGTTATCAGGAATGTTCTCTAAGGAGCGGTGATCTGCTCCAGCTTGTACCTGGTGTCCAAGCAAGGTGTGTACTGTATACTCATGAGACTTCTGTAATAGCAGCAGATAATACTTTTTTTTATCTCAGTTTAATTTTATTTCACTACTAACGTTGATATTGAGGTCAGCTGGCCTCTTTCCTGCAACAAGTCTTGTGTTGCTTTGTTGTCTAGATACTAAAGTGACAGTTTGTGTTGAAGGAAGAAAATTGAACCAAATGCTACACATTTTCTTTCTTCTGCTTTTTCAGCTTTTATAAACATCACATAATTTGGAAAATTTCAGTGTTTATCTCCTTGGCTAAGTCACATCTGTCATGCATTCTGATTTTTTTTTTTTTTGAGAATAAGCTTTAAATTGTTTAGATATTTCACTTAATTAAGGTCAAATCTGATGCCTCCTTGTTTTTGCAGGTGATCAGTGGAACTCGCTCAACACAAACTTCCAGTCTGTTGTGAATGAGTCTGTTTCTGCAGGTTTTCTGGTGCATGGTACAATCTGATTTCTATTATCCGTGCTGTTTAATGCAAGACAGACCATAGTGACAATTTCAGTACCCTTTAGTTAATATTATAATAGTTTCTCCTAATTTTTTTTACTATCTCTTGTGCTAAGCTGTACAGAGGACACTCAAGAGAGCAATCATTTTCCTACGGAGAGTATGAGCTGGCACAATTCACATGGAACACCCAGGACATGAATACACTGCCTGCCAAAATGTAAAGTGGGTACTTGTTGTGATACAAGCTGCAAGTCCCCGACCCATTCCTTCTTAATGTGTTTACCCTTTCCCATTGTCCTGCCTTCCCCACCCCACGTGGTCCTGGCCACTCCCTCGAGTTTTCCCTATTGGTTCCCTATTGGTTTCTAACTCTGCCCAGGTACCTCCCCTGTGCCCAGAGGTCACTGGGCCAGTGAGCTGTCCCTGCCCCTCTCTGTTTCCCTGTAAAACCCCTCACCCTCCGCCATCTTACTGTCTATGCACACAGGTCTGTGCAGCACATGTGTCTGTGCATGTGAGGTCTTCACCCACGAGGCATCTCTGCCTCTGGGAGGTCGTTGGCCTCTGCTGCACCATGTGAATAAACATATTCCATGGACGCAACACATAGACCCTCCTTGACTCCTTTATCACTGCCGGTTGTGGAAGCAGACGAACCAGAGCAAGCCTTATGGCTCCCCGTCCGGTGAGAGCGCAGTGTCCAGCCCTGGGACGGAGGGTTTGGAGCTCTGAGGCACTGAACTGAACTGAGTAGAGAAGCTCTTGGATAAGGTCTGCTATAACATCCTTTAAACTGCAACAGGTATTCTGCATTGTTGCTTTCATCTCATGAGGTGACACATGTGTGGTCCACACCAGTTGCCTCCTAAATTTTCACTTATGCCACATGTGCTACTTTGGACACACACTTTAAGTACAATCATTGCAGTATATTCACTGCTGCCTCTGTATCTACAAACACACCCACTTTGCAATGTTTTGATAGGCATCCTACATCTTCAAGGAAATTGGGAATTTTTAAATCTTCTGTTTTAGGAGACATCTTTTTGTGGATCTGGAACAGTCTGTGCTTTAATTCCCCTATTGGGAGCGATTAATAATGATGATAACTTTCCGATGCCTATTTTTTTTCTTTTTTGTCTAAATCAAGTTAAATTGAAAATATTTTTAGGATAAAGAATCTCCATCTCTGTAAATATTGCATGTACTGTGTAGTAACAGTCCAGTCTTCCCACTAGGATTTATAACACTTTGCAAAGAATATAGAAATTATTTCCCAATTTACTACAGTTGCATAATAGGGGATTGGTATGGAAAACACTACTGGGAGAAGAGTCATCAGACTCAAGCCTTTTAAAGGCATGGTTTTTAGCCATTTACTTTGCATAGGGGCCATTCAAATACCAACTAACCATCAAAAAAAAAGGATGGAAAAAGGACCTGTGGGTTTTTTTTGTTTTTTTTAATATTAGATGTAATTTTAAATAAATTCTTAAGTCATATGATGAGGAACAAACTTGCTTACTTCTATGTTTTCAGTGAAAAAAAATAAAGATGGTATTTTAAAACAACCTCTGAGTAAAGGAGGTTTGTCTGTTTAAAATTCCTATCTAAAGTAATTCTTCTGTGGACTAAGAGCTAGACTGCCTTTAGCAGAAAACTTTATTTGTTAGTACAACATCTCTTGCTCTGTATGGTTCTAATAGAACTTCTCTTGTATGTTTTTTATAGAACATAATACTCAATGGAAGAGAAAGCGCCACTCTTGGAACCTATGATCAGAAACCTCTATTTAAATGAAATTTTTTTCAATTGAGTTCTCCCCAAAATTCTGTTTTATGTATGGGCATATATTAAAGGGTGTAGAAAGAAACAAGAATTGTGTATGTTTATTTTTCTACCTATACTTGAAAAAAGGAGGTTGAACCTCCATGTAAAAACTTTTTGTGCCACTGGTAGTGTAAGAACTATATTGCATTATAGGACAGAGTATTTTCAAGCATTTGTTATGAGCTTTCAAATGCTGAGCCTATATATCAGATAATTGCAATATTATCTGAGTTTACATATTAGATAATTTTTTTCTGTGAACTAAAGCATTCAATAAATTGCCTAACTCACTTTCATGCATTCAAGAGACTGCAAAAAAGAAAAAAAAAGAAAAAAAACGTTAATTCCTTTCTTTCAGACAATAAAATTATAACAAAACTAATAAGTATGAGATTACAGAGGAAATCAGAACATAATTCACAGGAGAAATAATTTGGATTTCCTCATGTAATATGAAGGTACAAAAGTCAGAGATGAAGTAAGCAATAGCTGTGTAAAGCAATTGAAAATTGTCATTTTCTGTATCTTGTAGAGAGGTAGAAATGAGAAAAAGGAAAACAATTTAAAGCTGTAACTGTGATTACTGAATGTACTGGTGTTAATTCTGGAGAGAGGTTTCCTGATATGGTTGGGGTTTTTTACACCCTTGGATTTCACATTATCTTAAGGAATTTCCTGGTATTGTTTCTGCAGCACTGCTCTGGATCACATTAAGATGACCTTAAGAAAATAGAAATTGCTTTTTTTTGTTTCTCTCATACCAGGGGATTGAGTAGTTGGCAAATGGCAAGAATGTTATGTTTGCTTGTGAATTTTCCTGCAGTGTCTGTATGGTCTTAATTTTGCTCCATTTCCTTCATTATGTCACATTGCATTCATGCATTTATACTACCTCCTGCAGAAGACTTTTTTTCAGGAGATTAAAAGATGTTGGGTTTGCTCAGAGGCAGCACAGCTGACATGTTCTGTATTAGAACATTCAATAATAGAAAAAGATAATATTTTCTGCACATATAAAGAGCATGTTTTGCAAAGGGTACGTTAGGCATGTTGAGTTTAAATATATAGAGCTGATAACAAAAATAAGTAGAGAAATAAAATATATATACTTTCATAAAAGAATTCAAAGCATCAAATGCCTTTTCACTAATCAATGGAAAAGCACTATATTGTTTCATACTTCTATTACAGCATCCTTAACTGGTATTCATATGTGCAAAGCATATTTTTTTCTATTGAGTCAGGTACTTAAGCAGGAAAATTATATATGTTGTCTTCCTGTGTGCAACACTTTTTTTGCTTCAGTATGTGAGGTGTATGCACTCCCATTTTTAATGCAAGGTATATAAGTGTCAAATATATTTTACAGCCTAATACACTCTAAAATATGTTAGGATTACACCAATGCATTAATTAATTATCCATTCTTGAACCATCTTCTTCCAAAGAAAATAAATAATTTAATTTTTTTGTATCATTGACAGCTTCAAAATGACCACTCACGTACACAGCATAGTTTTACTGTACTAGAAATTTTGAAGTGCCATAATTAAGAGTAACTTAACAGAACAAATGAATAAATTTTTCCATTTTTTAAAGCTATTCTTGAGTATAAAATTCTGATTAACAAGATAATAATCTCAACATTTCTTGACCTTTTCTCTCTTTCTGGTAAATATCAACAGTTAAGTCCATGCCCTAGCAGCAGCTGTCTTCTTTCTACTCAATGACCATTCAAATGGTAGCCTAAATGAAGTATTTATCTGTCCAAATATTTTGTGTTTTATAGTAGCAGTCAGTTTTCTAAAAAAGAAAAGTACGAGTAAAATGTATAATGGCAAAAATGGGACACTTTCTCTTTTTTCCCATTTTGAGAAGAATTTAGTTTTATTGGGTATGTGACTGCATTTTTGTTGTTTTTTTACGTAATATGGTGAAGTGCAAAGATGACTATTTTTTCCATTTTTGATAGTTATAGTGTCACAAACTGAAAGTCTGAGATACAATAATCAAAAACACTATGAAATTCTTCACTGAACTTATCTGCTTCACTGGATCTGATTCAAAATCTCTGAACAATATCGCTAGCCATGTGCAGCAACCTCCATAGGAATGAAATAAATCCTTGAAATTATTCCTGTACTGAATGGCTCTAATAAAGGTATTTTATTTTCCTGTTGGAATGTCAATTCTCAGGAAAGTAGCCAGAAACTTTACCATGTTCAAGAGTTAATTACAGCTGTTTTTATAGCCTGGTTTTAGAAAAGTTAAATAGTATAAGCTTATGTCTCTCAAAAATTGTGTGGTGATTTTAACACCAGCTGGAAATTCAACTCCAAATAAGCCACTAACCTTCCACCACCGCTTCCCATGAGGGGAAAGGGGCAAAAGCAGAGACTATGGGTTGAAATAACTTTACTGAAAACAACAGAACAAGAAATGCACAGTAACCATATTACTAACCAAAGGATACAAAAAATCAAGGTGTTTTACCCACAGAAAGACATTCACCACCTCAACTTGAATAATTAGAGAATTAGGAAATTTGTCATGTATTTCACCTAGTAAGAAAATTCTCTTAGTTTTCATAATTCCTTGCAACTTGCATTTGTATTGCAGATTTTTGTTTTACTCTGCTCATCTCTCTAGTAAGGGACAGTTTCATTTTGGAAAATGTTCACAAGATCACACTGGCTGTTTTTATATTGATACATTTTTGCTTTCAGTTTTTATTTTTGAGCTGTGTCTCTCCTGGATATAGTTTTAAATAATATAGCAAATCACATCAATAATGAGCTAATTCATGTGCAATATGCAGTCGACTCAGTTCACACAAGTATTTTCTGTGCAGTCACACAAAGCAGTTTCACAAAGATTTGTGGTTTGCATAGTCAGCTTTCTACTCAGTATAGGTTTGAGGGTTGTTTTTTTGGTTTTCATGAGCTCTGTTTTAAGTCTCTTGCAAACCGGTTTGCATGAACACTTTACTGCCTCACTGTCCATGATTATATTTATTTTGTGAACAAAATAAAAATGGGCCATAAACCTTCCATTGCTCTTGTTAACTTAGAGCATCTGCTTGAGTAATAGACACCTGGTTGGGTAACTTTGACATCTGTGAATCTCTCAGTTGATAGACTTGCCCTTACTGTGCATGCCAGCAGAGATGATCAAAACCTTATTAGATCTATTTCACCACCTTTTTTTTTTTTTTTTTTTTTTTTTTTTTTTCCCCAGTCCTATTTACCTTTGTCAAAGTTGAAGTCTGGTTGTGTGGTTTCTATGCACATTTTTTTTCTTATATGAACAGCTCTAAGTTTTATTTTGTAGCACCTACCAAACTCAATGTATACCTCTGATGCTCTCATGAAAAGCTGTAAAGAATATATTTGCTAGTGAAATGTAGGTTTCAAGGAACTGGAATGCAAGGAGAGTTTGGCAGGCAGCTGAACAGCAGCTCTCTTTAATTATGTATTATGCTCCTGGTAAGCATGAGTGCCAAGAAGCACTTGTAGCACCATACTGACAGGTATCACTTGAAGGACTACATGCTTTTAATGAAAAAAAAGCAGAGTGCAAGCTCACAAGTTTCAATCAAAACTATATCACAGGATTTAGGGACAGTTTCAGATAATTATTTTTGTCCAGAAAACATGCAGAAGAGAAAGAAACAGTGAAAGTAATAAGGATTTATCCCTTGTCAGAACTGTTTGTTTGTTTTGATGATATCATCTCTCATTTCTCAACAAACATTTGCAAACCAGTCTGAAAAGACGAAAAGCAGACAAGGTATATTGCAGCTGTCACTTCTGGGAATTTTTATTTTCCCTTGAGACAAAGATCTTCTTCTCCATCTAATTTTGAATCAGTGAAGTGAAGAGCTATGTAATCTTTGACTACAGCTGTAATTGAAATGTGTGTACGTGTACATATGTTTGAGTGAGTGTGTGAGGGATGCGAGGGATGTGTGAGTAATGTATGCTCCCACTTATACCTGTCTTCATGTGTTTGTGTAGAACAGACAATGCCAACTTCTACATTGAATCAAATCAATACACAATATTTTGTTTTGTGATACTCAGATAAAATACCCATTCTCTGCAAGTAATCTTTAATATTTTTTTTCATCCTCTGGTTAGTTTCTCTTTGAATTTTTTGCCTGAAAGCAAAGGATCCAGCTCTCAGACTAATATGAGCTGAACATAATGCCAATGTAATCTTTTTAATTCTGTGAAAATTAAAGTTCTTGTTCTACAATTAATTCAAGTTTCACATGATCTTGCTGCTTGTCTTACAAGTTAACATCCAACTATTTGCAAACAGGATATCAATGCAATCTGGTATCCTGTAAAATGTAAAATGCAAAATGCAATCTGGTTTTCATGACTATCATCCCATTGTGAATTTTTACTGGCTTTTGTCAAATTGAGTGATTGTGATGACAGAGAGCAGAGATCAAAACTTAGTGGATTTTGACTATTTTAGATAGCCAGCTTATTTTCTTTTTCCATTAGATAGATTATCTCAGGGAAGATTAATCCACCAATTATATTTTTTAAAGGATATCATGTGAATTTAATGCATGGAAAGGTTGTGACAGACTGAAAACCTCTGAAGATGAAGCCAACATTTCTGAATTTGGGGTTGTATACATCATCATGTCCTAAAAGGAATTTAAAAGCAGCTGGGTTGTGGGGGCAGTGCCTTGTTTTTTCTTTTATCATTCTTAAAGCTCTCTAGCTCAGGCTTTTACATGTTGGGTTCTAAATACAAAGCCATTTCATGAAAAGTCCTCTGACATGCTTTTAAGAAATGATTCTCCCAACTTTATGGGCAGAGTGCAATTGATTAAGTATGCTCAAGGGAGATATTGAAGGAGAGATTCTACATTTTAATGGACCTGCTTTTGAAGATGAATATCAAAATAAGCATGCAGTGTGTCTATTATTCAAAAGCTGCCTAAAATTTAAATTTTGGAGGTGTCTCATTTTCTGACAAGGTGATGGTGAAAACTACTGAAGTCAGTACAGAAAAACAGACCTTCCAGAGAGGTACTCTGTCTCAGCCGCAAGGAATTCTGCAAGCAAAAGCACAGAGTCACCCACTGGAAATTGGTTTTTTTCTCTATTAACTGAAGACAACTGAAGCAGACTAGAGAAAACTGAATTTTTAGAGTAGAGAAGATTAATTTCATCCACCCAGTAGTCATGTACACCATGTAAGGATTTGGTTCTGAATTTTTAATCGCAGCAGGATTTTTAATGTTCTCACTCTGACTTTTCCTTAGAAGCAGACATTTACACTTTTAAACTGATAAGCATTTGCCATCATCTGTAACATGAAAATACTCTATATCCAAATCTAAGCAAACAAAACCATACATGTCAACCCTCCAACTGAATGATTATCATAAGTTCCAATAATTTACTGGCATTAGAAAAAAATATCAAATTTAATTGGAGTGAGAAATAAAGTTGGCCTGGAATGAAACAGTCAAAAAAAAAAAAAGTAACACGGAAATTGATTAATGATTCCACACACAAACACTGTCACATGGGCTCAGGTATTGTTTTAGTCAGAGGAAGTAAATGCCAATATACTAACTTAAATTATTCTACATGGAGGGTTTTTGGTTGGTTTGTTGGTTTTTGGTTTTTTTTTGCCATCTAGCCTAATATTTTTTGTGTGCTGTACAAAATCACACACAGTGTAGCACTTAGAATGGAAGAGTTACGATGCAATAACTGCATTTTTTGCAAGCCATTTAAGAAAAGCAAATTATTAGAACAGGCAATTGCTTATCATATGGTCAACTGACAGAATACAGACTCATGAATTATCTCTTTAATTAAAGGTATTAATTAACCCATAAAGGAGCTTTCATATTTCTTCACCATCATGGCTACCAAGGCAATATTATCATTATAATTTTAAGCCTTCTAAAATCTTTCAGTATGTTCCATTTAGCCTGTTCATACGTTACTAAATGGTCAATATTATGTTTATGCATAATATACAATATATGGTGTAATTGATTAACTTCATTGCATCTTTTCCTACACTTTGATCTATGCAGAACAAAGATCATCCTAATCACACAGAAATCAAACACAGCATTCAGAGAGTTATTGGTACTTAGGGAAAAAATTACTTCCTGGAATTATAACAGCTTAGTAGCAGGTGTATTTTAAGCAAGAACATTAGAATTCTCCTTTCATGTTTATTTGTACTATTATCTACAGAAAACAAAAAACAACCAACCAAAATATAAGCAAAAAATCCCCAAAGAAAATGTAACTAAATCTAAAGAACTAAGAAGAGAGAAATCACCACAATCTAACCATCAAATTATCCTGCAAGATGTGATTGGTGATGATTCTGTGATACAGAATCACAATTCTGTTGGACTGCTAAGAATGAACTTGTACATATCCCACTGAAGTATATTAAGCATTTCTCCTTTATTGTAGATCACTGATTTCTCCCATTGAAGAGATTCTTAGTTCTAAATGATCTCATTCTCATGAGTATCAGAAGAAAATGAACTACAGGTCGACATACAGTAAGAAGAATGCATTATGCATTCATTTTCAGCATACAATTAGTTAGAAATATAGCTGTAGGGTGGAATCTACAGCTAAGGCTTCGCATAAATGCCTTTATATTGCAGAAATGTATGGTAAAACTTAAATAAAGGAAGAGTTCTATACAACAAAATTCAAATCGAAACATCACTGCATGAATGATTAAACAAATTTAAACCTGCAGCAGTCCTTTTTAGACTCCCCTATCCTGTCAAGCTTAGTGAAAGTTAAAATTACTGAAGCATGTTGATCTGACGAATCTCACTAAAAGTGTGTACTACTGTGACTGTCTGAATCAGAAAGGGAAAAGGGGAAAAAATACTGGAACGAGCATGAGGATTTAAAAGTATGAGGCAAAAATAAAGCCTTTATTTCAGTGTGTATTTTTATACTTAAACAGCCAGTGATGGACAGAGAAATCTCTGTAGCCTTTATCCATGTCCTGTTTTATTGACTGATTCATGCATTTTATGCAAATCCCACATTTTTTTTCATATGGAAGGAACTTATTTAAAAAATACCCAGAAGACAAGAAAAAGAAAAAGAAAGAAAAAGAAAAAAAGAAAAAGAAAAAGAGAAAAAGAAAAAGAAAAAGAGAAAAAGAAAAAGAAAAAGAGAAAAAGAAAAAGAAAAAGAGAAAAAGAAAAAGAAAAAGAGAAAAAGAAAAAGAAAAAGAGAAAAAGAAAAAGAAAAAGAGAAAAAGAAAAAGAAAAAGAGAAAAAGAAAAAGAAAAAGAGAAAAAGAAAAAGAAAAAGAGAAAAAGAAAAAGCAAAAGCGTCACAAAATATATAACTGTTCTGCCAATAAATTAGAAAAATTAAGATATTTTTCAGCAGGTACATTTAATATCTTTTGCAAATACCTGTTTGAAAAGAAGTTCAGCATGAAAATTGCATGAATATGTACTGATAATAGTTTAGATTCTGTGTGTTTCTAGGTGCTGTTACTTTGCCCCTACACACAACACTTTGAGCTGAAATACACTCTGAAATACTTCAGGCACCATGAAATACCAATCTACTTAACCAGGACCTATGTGGAACAAGAGCAGAATGCTACTTTTCAAACTGGTCTTCTCACATTTCTTCCTTGAAGTTGTTTATATTTGTATTATTTAAGATAATCTTGTTTACAACTTTTTCCAATTTTCATTGTGGCACAGACCAAAAAAAAAGAAAAAGTCAGAATATGCCAGATGTAAACTGAGCAGACACCATGGGTAGTGTGAGTGTGCTGTGTTAGAGAGCATTGACCATTATTCATGGTCAAAGCCAAGCACGAGAATACAAGTCAATCCCTGCTACATTTCATAGCCTATACCTTGGCATAATAGCCTCTGCTCTAATCAATATTTCCAATTGTACTAGGCTCCTATAGGTGACATTAAAGTGAATGTCGATTATTTTGGGATATAACCATATTGACCAAACAATTATCTTGTGGATATAGTGGATCATTACAGCCACTTTCCTTATTAAATAACCAATTTAGCATTTGAAACATGACCCTACTTCAGTGTCTTGCCACAAATGGCCTCCAAGCTATCTACAAATCTTTTTCATAGAATCACTTTTGTTTATACCTATGAAAGAAAATTATTAAATGTGTAAATTACAATTATATTGACAACTTCCTATCGTTTTGTTACACTTTGAATTTACTGACTTTTAAAACTGCTTCCTAATTTTACACCAAAATTACTTTTTGAGTTACATCTTCTTAAATTTGAGTTTATTCTGGAGTCAGATTACTGAAGGAATCATAGAATCATTAAGGTCAGAATAGACCTCTAAGATCATCAAGTCCAAAAGTTGACCTAGAACAAAACTTTGGGAGAAATTCTACACATTTATTCTTCAGTTTTTAGCCTCATTAAGATGAGGCTTATCTGAATTATTAACTCAGGTTTCATAGTGAATCTTTTCACAGCTGCATATCTTAAACTTTTGCTTATTCCTTTTCATTGCAGAGCTAAAAAACCAATGAACTTTTTTACTTACTGAAATCAATGGGAAGTTAAAATGTTTGACTCATCTGAAATGCAGGCTTTTCAAATGCTGAAATACAGTTTTAGGATGCTAAAGCAACCGTCTCTGACAACTTTTACTATGTAGATAGAGGCTCTACAAGAAGAAGATGTGCAATTTGAAAGTAAAAATGGGTAGGTTTTCTTTTTTGCTAGTATACGCAGAAAGCAACTAGAGCTGCTCAACTACCAGTTGAAGCATAAATATTCTCACCTTTCCCCAACCCAAAAAGTCTTTGTTGATCAGACAGCCCTCAGGAAACGTGACTTTTGTCATCTCATCCTCAGTGTTGCTGATTTGCAGCCTTCTGATACTTGTTTTTCATATCAGTATTTTTCCTCCTGAATGCTTAGCTGACGCTTATGACGCTAATTACAATTATCTGTTACAAGTTTTGACAGCCTAACAAAAATTTGCTACATAAAACTGATTACCCAGATTAGCTACATGGAACTAGCACTTGGATCACTGAAACACCAGGCTGAAGGTCGCATTAACAACTTCGAAGTGGTTGGAAGATAACAGACTGAGTATCCATCCCAGCTACAGACTTAAAGTAAATGGGAGTGTGGTTGTGGGCAGGGTGGGGAGGAAGAGCGAACTGGGTTCTGCAAGGAAGTCTAATTGCCATTTGAGGTTCCTGGTTTCTATGTGCCTTTCCAGAAGCCTGCAGGGCTCCTAGAATAACATATTTGCCATTTCTGATGGGGATATCCCAGCTTCCCAGCTGCAGTGGACTTTAACCATATAAATCAGTTCCTGTATAAACACACAGTGCAGTAATGTGGGCCAAGGGTTTTGCAAGTTTATTGATTTTTAATTTATTTTAAACATTTTATTTCTGTTTTAAAAAGATGTAATTAAACTTATATTTATTATAATAAATTGATATTATGACAAAAAAAATTATTGTTTCTGAAATTTGGAAAAACAAATCCTGTTACAGTGTCAAAACACTTGCTCAAGAAAAACCCATACCTCTCCTTCCCAGAGTCTGAATTTACTATACGCCCCAATTTTAGCCAAGATTTATTAGTAAAAGGATCTGTGCTTGGTCTTGGAACCAAAAAGTGCTAGGGTAGAGTCTTAATCCAAGGACTCGTCCAATGGTTCAAGTGGAAAGCAATTCAGCCTGAAAAGGGAAATCTACTTTATCCTATCTTCTGTTGTCTTGAAAATTTCCTCTCCAGACTTTCCTTTAGAAAATTTCCCCTCTATGAGAGAGGAACTTTGAGATGCTCATTTACCACAAGCTGAAACCGCATTTTCCAACATGCTCTCCTGATAATAGGTTCTGTATACATATGCCAATAAATATGTTTTCTTACAATCACTGCAAAATAATTTTAATCATCATAAGAATGACAACGCCACATTTAATGAGAGAAGTGGAAAAGGAGAGCAAGGATGAAATACACAAATTAAAGAAGACTAAATTCCAAAATATTGATGCCATAAAAAGTTTAAAGTAACATTTTCATCCTTCCAGGTAGAAATAAGTGTTTTAAGATTTCCATGGAAAATCTAGCTTGCTGGTTAAATGTTAAAAGCAATGGGAATGCCAACCAGCTCACATCAAGGAACAATTAAATCAAATATCCTTTTTCAGTTACCAGAAGCAGATTATAAAACGACTATATATGTCATTATATATTTGCTTGTGTCAGTATATATATATATATATATATATACACACATATCTATAAGATACTTTTTTATAATCAGGTTCAAAGTGCTTTCCCATAAGTAGTTGACTTAGACACTAAGGATAAGATTTTTTATCATAATTTAAAGGAGAATATTTTAATTATTGATATAGTTTTGTTTGATCACTATTTCTAAACTGTTCTTTCTTTATCTTCATAATAGAGAATAAATTTATTTCTACTGTAACACCTTCCCACAGAATATTTCCAAACACTGAAAAACTGAAATAAATAATGGAAATAAGACTGTGTCTTTGAAATATTATTTAAATAGACAATTATTTTAATAATCAAGTAATTATTTGCTTATATTTGCATATATATGCATATATATGCATATATTTGCATATATGTAGAGACATAGATGTAGATATGAATTATATAGATATAGATATAGACATATTCAACTATATGTATGTGGTGGTGGATAATACCACCTCAGGAACTTCTGGGGAGCCAAATGGTCCCAGCATATGTATATTTAGATACAGGTATGCAGGCACATAAATTGAACGCATATCAATGTAAGTATGTTTTTTATTTCTTTTTTTAAAATCCACTTCTCTATCAATGAAGTTTTAAAGAGATGGAAAAGTTACTTTCTTTATTCTTCCTTTACACCTGTTTAATCTATTTCTTGACAATTCTCACACTTCATCCATTATTTTTCATCAATTTTCTATCAGTTACACTTGGTGCTACTGCTGGGAAATGATGCAGTCAGTGTTTCTTGTCAATGTAAAGTAGAATTGCCTGATGTGCACTTGCAATTGCTTGTATCTGTAAATGGCCTCATGTCATCCAGTGGTTTAAAACCTAGGGAGGACAACTTGGCACTATGGGACTCTGCAGATTAAATTGCTAGGAAATGAATGGATGTGATTAAATCCAACATCATTGATGTCTGCATCTATTTCTGGCCACCAACATGCCAATCCTTTGTCTGCCACAGTAAATATAGTGGGGATCCTGGACTGTAGCAGTGGGCAGGGCAATGTGGTAAAAACACTTTGGTAATTTTTCACAGTGTCTGATATACCCATGTAATCTATCCAGCTCATCTATTCTGTAATCTTTTACTAATTCATGAGTATCCATGTACATTTATATGTTATGATGCTACACAGCAGGGAAACAGGCAGCTTATCTAATCAGTCAGGCAGCTTAGCTAATCAATCAGAAAAAAAATACCTGTGTTCAAAAAGCATAATAACTAATCCCCTGATGGGTGGTAGATTTAGCTGAGATACAAATACAAAGATAAGAAGCTGAGGCTATAGCTCCTTCCTCATACACAGTGGGTTCTGTAACAGGGTACTGCATAAATCTGAAATGAGGAAGCAATGCTTAAATTGCAAGGATTTATGAACAACTGAAAGAGAAAGATAAAAATCCAGCAGTCAGACAATACTTCGTAGCGCTTTTAAAAAGTGTTGTGAACTAATGAGTTGTAGTCCTTTCTGTGAATTGAACTGCTGTTTCTAAGGTGTGTTGGTCTTTCCTGAAGTGGATGTAGATGGTGCGTAGTTGCATAATCTGGAGGTGTCATGCCTGAGTTGGCTGCTGATGCTACTGCTGTCTCTGGCATGGCTGAAGCTGAGTCTGAGTAGCCTCATGCAGCTTATCGAACTGTATCTAGCTGACATTTTTGCTTTGTCATCTTTGAGAAACATCTTTGTAGAAATACATTATTTTTTAGACACTTTTCAAGGAGAATTTTGGCCTAAGAAATGTGTTCATCTAATTTTGGTATGTGCAGTATGAGAAAAATAAATCATTACAAAAGATAGGGCTTACTCTTACAATTAATCATACTTTCTGTTCCTTCTGTAAGGACTTAAGGAGCAATTGCCTGTCTCAAATATTGTCAAGGCCACAGAAAGAATATGCCACAAGATAAGGAGAAATTTGTGGCAGGATGGTGCTAATTTCAGGTCTGATGGAGGTGAAATTTGATTGCTTATCAAATTTCTGCTTAATGTACCCAGACAAAAATTTCCACTGTGGCAAACTGTGGAAAAGGAAGCAGGTGCTCATACACATACCACCCCAAGTCATGGGAATGGCACTTGTGACCACCCTGCAGATGATCTTGGACCTGGAATTTGGGCTTTGTAAAGGTGGTACTCCCAGAAGGACGACTCAAGGACCCCACCACTGAGAAGCCCAGGGTGAAAAAGGATGAAGAGGATGCCACTGTCTCCACAGGTGGTGACTCTTCTGCTTAAACTCTCTCTCTTTCTCTCCCCTCCCCACCCCCGTCTCTCTTTTCTATTGCTTTCTATCTCTCTACCTTGCATTTATTATTAAATAAAATCCATACTATTTACTTTGGCATATGGTCTTGTTTGCACTTTAATTCAGGCAGAGGCATCTTTTATAATCAGATCTTAGCACCTTCTACCGGTAAAATTGCAACCTGTGGTGCTGAGAGGATTAATTCATTGGGAAATAAGATTGATGCCATCACTACAGAGTTTCTTCTAAAAAATTCTCATCTTGGGAAGCAGGTATTATAAACCAGTTCAAACTAGCCATAACATGACTCTTACTTGTTATCTAGCCGCTACATAAGCAGAGAGCATTCAGAAAAAAAAAATTAAGTAATGACTTTTTAAATTCTGCACCTACTGTCAAACAAAATACCGCAAAAGAGAATCCTTGTTTACAGCCAAGTTTGAATGCCTACAATCAATATGCATTGCTGTTTGGAAGAAAATGTCTGTCTTCCTAATCAGCTTTCTCTTCCAACCGAGGTTACCTGTTCAAAGGATACCTCAAGCGTTTTTGGTGTGTTACACAAAGGATGACAATTACCCATTTATGGTTCTGTGGCATCAGGAAGCCGCTGTGGTGGTAGTCTTTCAAAAAAGTAGATGTAGTTTATGAATGAAGTAAAACTGAAGATATTGGAGGGGCAAGCAACATAAATGAGCTATTAGACACACTGTCACACTGAAGTGGTCATAGGCTGCAAATTATCGATGGTTAGTTCCTTAGCTGTAATCCTCCAGAACTGTTAATGCATTGTGTAAGTTATTCCTCACCTTTTCCAAAAGCTCTTCAGACATGATAAGGGGTTCAGCCTTTGCAGTTCAGTTTTCACAAAAGTATCTGGTCCTAAGCAGCATGTTTGAAAACATTGGCAGAGAACTGTTCCACAGTGTATTTTCATGTTTAAAAAATGTTCTTATTGGAAATAAGTGTGCCATTTCCAGTTTAATTTTTCTGTTCCTTATTTTAAGTCTCAGAAATTATGAGAAAGTATATGGTATGAGAAACTCTCAGAATACTTTTATATCTCCTCTGGAAAAATGTGCTTTTATCTTGTTTTCCTTTAATTTTCTATCAGAAAGTAATAAAATATTCTACATCAAATTAGTAGTGTGAGCCATTTGAAACAATGAAAAAGACTGCTTTGTCTACTGTTCAGGATTTTCTTTAGCTCCTGACTCCCACCCACAACCCTTCTCTCCTTTAAGGCGTGCACACATTCTTTCTACATCCTCCATAGTTTTAGTGCAAGCAGAGGGTATTACTAGTTATTTCTAATCACTGGGCACATATAGTGATCCCACAGAGAAAGCTGTCTTGATCAGTGAGTGTTGAGGTCCAGCAGTTCATTAGCCTGTGTCTCATTTCTCAAGGTTCAAAAGTCAGAAGAACTGAGCAGCTGATTTGAGCAGTAGTCACAGACCTGCAAGTCTGTGGGAAAGCCAGACTGCAGTGTCTACTTGCTGCATTTCCAGCCATGGTCCTATGAGCAAAAGGATAAGAGGAATGCAGAGCAGTCCTTCTTTGAGGCCAAAGGCAAAACTCCCATTGACTTCCCAGAACATGATCTTTTTGAGAGAGTGACAGATTATTCTGCTCTGTCAGATTAAAAAAAGAAAAGCTTTGGAGGTTTTCAAACCAAATGAAAGAACACTACACAAAGAAGTTTCCAAGTCAGAAAGGTCAGTGAATCTATATTCTGTGGCTGTTTTTCAATTCTGTACTGTGAAAAGCTGTTCAGGTCACGCAAAATTGGTCACACACAGCTCCATGTTACACACAGAATGAGGAAAGAAGAATTTTGAGATGGCTACAAATATCACTGTCATCTCTCAGAAAATGTTCTCTCTTAACTGGAAAATATAGTCTGCACTAGTGGATAAGCCAATGTTTAAAAGTTCTTTAAACGATTGTTGTAAACCATTGAAGCCAAACTTTCTTCTTTGTAGGAAAGCACTCTTCCATGAACGATTTGTGATTCAGTGCTGAGGAAGCTCAAATGCAAACTGCATCCCCTAATTCAATACCACAAGGTTGGAGAGGGGAAAAGAAAACAGAAAAATATTTTAAAATCATTGGTAACAGTAGAAAAAGTATTTTTTGGGGGAAAAAGATCACAGTTGTTGAATGGTTTATCGAATTTGTTGTTTATCCTTGGAGCAGTGCTGACAGTTAAAACAAATGTATAATGAATGTTAAAGAAAATGAGGATCTAAATTGGGATGATTCTAATGAAGTTAATGGTTCTGGGCTGGTTAAAATTATAAAAAGTTTATCTTTAAATTTAAAAAAAATTTCACCACATTTTATATTTCAGTTAGATAAGAAAAGCTTTGCCTGTCAGATTAACTACGTAATGTTTCAGATCCCAAATATTATTTTTTTCCCCTGTGTTCTAATATATTTTATTGATTTAGAGTCATAGAATCATTTGGTTTGGCAAAGACCTTTAAAATCATCAGGTCCAACCAGATAACTCGTAAGCAAGTTAATCCTTGAACATTTTCCGGCTGAATTAAAATATTTATCACCAAATTCTGTTTAAAATTTTTTTAAAATTCATTTGGGGAGGAGCTTCATTTCTCTGATGTAGTTTAGCAGGACTCTGTGAGTTTATAGTCGCAAACAAACACTGATTCTAGGAGAAACTGTATTATTATCTGTTCTGATATCACTCTATCATCATCAAGACAAGCTATTTCATTAAAGAGTACTTTTCAGAAGGGATCTAGGCTAGTGCAGGGTATTTTCCACTGATGATGTTGTATAAACAATATAATTAAATAGGTTTTTTAGCTCCATTTAGGATAGATTAAGTACATTTAGGCTTAAAGATTATTCTTTGTAGGACATTCTGTCCAACCTCTAGTTCACATCTGTGCCTTTTCCCTCCAGTGTCTCCAAATATTCAGTCCTTTGTTTAAAAGAGAGACAGCAAAACTTAAAAACAGTTTTTCTACATAGTTTCCACCAGTGCTGTATTCAGAGATAACCTTCACTTCACTCGTTGTGTATTTACTGCAGTGGGCAACATTTTGAGTAGATTTTTAGTAAGTTCATGTATTCACAGATAAACTCTAAAGTGACTGCCCAGGGATGTTGTAAAAAAAAAATAAAGAAAGAAAGTCCCAGGACTGGGGGGTGTCCGCCCCGGTGGTGGCGACTGGCAGCAAGGAGGCACGGGCGGCAGAAGGACGCACAGCAAGCAGTCTGCGGTTCTCCAGAGGTTTATTGTCGGCACAGTTCGGGAAGGTCCGGGGAAGGAGAGCCAGGGCGGGAAAGCAGGGACGGGCGCGGGGTCTGGAGATTCGGAGGCTGCATGCTGTGTGCGGCGGTGAGGTAGATGGAGGTGGAGATCCCCCGGTGAGGAGGCCGGGGCCTCGAGCAGCACGGCAGGAACCCCAGTCAGCAGAGCAGCTTCTCCCCCGAACGACCAGTGGCGTAGGGTTATAAGGGGCAGGAGAGAGGGAGTGGTTTGGCACGCAGGCCAACCGGGAAAGCCGTAGGGAAGAGGGACAGGGGTGTCAACCAATGATCACATAACAGGAGAGGATACAGTATTCAAAGGGACCAATGAGGAACAACTCAAGAGGAGAACAAAGGAGAACAATCTAGAAACCAACCTATATATGGAGAAGAGGCGGGGGAGGACTCTGGGCCAATGATCTTCTCTGCTGGCGCATAATTTGCCTCAGGGGCTCATGGGCTGATCTTCCTGTCACCATGACCGAGACAGCACAGGCTGTCTCTGCCCACACGGCCAGCCTGCTGGCTGGCAACTTGCAGAGGTTCAACCTCCACACAGGGACTAAACTTTCAGAATCTGTGGCAAGCCCATGTGCCTCATCAAAGCTTGAGTAGAGTGATCTGACTGCCATTTTCCCCAAATCAAGAATATCTTTGCCTTTGTGAATTACAAGGAGGCCAGCTTCTACTTAAATCACAAATCAGCAATAGAATATTGGGGTTTTTTAAAAGAGTAATTCCCAAACACTGTATCTCACTGGGCAATATATTAGCCAAACTTGCTCACAGTGAGCTGGGCTGAACTTGTCATGAAGTGATTATAATATTGTATGCAGCTAGGACACATGGATTTTTGTAAAACTAAGACCCTTTTCCAATAAGATCTACCTGTTCGTGTCACCAGAGTTTGACACTGAGGGCCTGAAAACCCAGTCTTTAAGAAATAAAGATAGTTTCCAATACCAGATTGGGAGTGGAGATACTGAGTGAAAACTAGCTCTAGTTATGGACTTGAGACCTGACTGCTTTTGGGTGGCACACACACACTTTCCCATTCAGGCTGGAGATATGCAGAAACAGATCTGGGAGCCTCTGTGCTGTCTAATCTGCATGTAGAGACAGAGTTTATTAAACCTTAATCCTCTTCAAGGTATTCCCTGCTGCAGCCTCCTATTCTATCAGAAAGGCCTGCTCTATTTGTTTTCACATTTCTTTTGCAATTGCCTTTATAATTAATTTTCATGTGATCTGAATATGCTTAAAAATAGTTCATAGTATGCTGTGTTCTTGTTTTGTCCTCATTATTACTAACCTTCTGCTAAACCTTATATAATCTACACACTTCATTAGGAAAAACATATTTTAAAAACAGATACCTACATGTAGTCTCCTAAATTTCCATCATGTTTCTGATCAATTTTACTGATTTTTCAAAAGTTCGAGACACAGAGAAATATCTACCTAACATAAATGTACACACAATATATATATGGAGACTTGCATGCTTCCATTTAGATATGAATATATGTTTGTGTTATTTAAGTTGTTGATTTAGAAGGTAAACATTTTATGTAGGTATATTAAATGTAAGAAAAAAAATAATTATAGCAATATTGTACATAAATCTAATCTTAATTTATTTAGGAAAAAAACCCATTTTTATGAGAATTCTATGCAGGAAATAATCCTTCAACTAAATGTTTGCTTTCTGACAAAAAGCAAGTGAGTTACAACCAGAACCCCAAATTACAGCAGAATCAAAAAACATTGTCAAATTTTTGCAATCATTCTAAAGATATATCACTCAGGACAGGCGGGAGGATTTCTGTATCTTATCAACTGCTTAGCAAATGGAAAATAAGGTCTACTAGAGAATCAGTTAACTAAATTTTTCACTTTACTCCTAGAAAACATATTGTGATATTGCCAACAGTATCAGCAAGATCTGACTTCCAAAGAGAAGACACTTGTGCCATAGGGATTTCTGCATTCAATTAGCCTTTGGATATTATTTTTCAAGCAACCCCAGAGGTAATAGCCCCTGCACACAATATGCAAAAACATTTTATAAACTCAGTTAATAAAAGGAATGGTAAAAATCCATTACAGAAATACAACAGTCAGAAGCAATCCCATGTCTAAGGTACAATTAATTGCTCCAAAAGAAGGACTGCAGATGCCTTTTCAGAATAACAGGAGAGAGAGAAATAACTCCCATAGGTATAAAGGGCGAAATAATGAGACAGGACTAGGGCCAGACAAGCATTAAGATAAAAACTAGAAATCTCCACAAAGCACCCATCTAGTAGTTAGAAAAATAAAAAAAAAAATCACAGGTAGGGTGTCAGCAGCTATAACATGTACAGTAACACCACTCTCAGCACCACACATGAACCTGATTGATTGTTTCCTATGGTAGTAATTTTGAGTCTATCTTGCATCCTCTTTCTGTTTGCCAGCACCTGTCTCAGTTTATAAGAGAGAAAAAGAAAAGTTCAGTTGGTTTTATCTGTGGACTCAACTCTGATGTTGAGTTAAACCCTCTTAGGGTTAAACTCAACAACAGCAGTATTTTTTCCAAATTTTTTATCCTATGTTGAAGCCACACTTAGTGTAATGCCTGCTATGACGCTCTGCATGCATATGTTACAAGATAGAGTTCAGATCCAAGTTCTGATCTATGAGTCAGATTGGGTAATCCCCACCCTATGTCTCAATATGATTTAAATATTTTAAAATTGATGTGAGAGGAAATTGAGTTAGCATTAATGCTTGAAACATCCAACAAGAAGCACAAATTTATGTCCCAATTCATGTGTTTGATGAAAGACCAACTTCTGGTGAGCATGACGTCAAGGAAAGAGGCCAGTGAATACTTTCCGTTTTATTTATTACCTCTGTCTTGTTTATCTGTACCCAACAGTTCTGGATCTATCTTTGACCTCAGCAGATAAGAGTCTGTAGCAGTGTGTCTGATTGGCACTGCATATCTGCCTTCATTTATCCCATATTTAGTTAATAGTTAGAAAGCTCTTTACCCGCAGTGTTATTATTGGGTTTTAAAGTTCTGTATCTGCTCCTCTTCCACTCCTATTCCCCAGTTTATCTGCCAGTTCTGTATCCCTCTTGCCCCTATTTGCCCTCCTGTGTAAACCCCTCCCATTTCTCCATCCCTCTTAACCCCATGTTCGCTTCCGTTCGGCGCTCTTGGCTCCTTGGAACCCAGCTTTATTCTCCCCCTCATTCCATCCCGGACCCAGCCGCCTTCTCCTCCCTGCTGTCCCACCAATAAACCCTGAGTTCTAAAAGCTGAGAGACTGCATTTCCTTCATTCGCCGAGGCTCCTATTATCCTGTCTTCGAGAAGCCAGCTCGAGCACAAGCTCTCCGGTCCTGGATCCGCTCCGCCCACGGTAGCGTGGTAGGCACACAGGGGAATCTCCTTTTTGTGGGGTTTTAGAGATTCCTCTGCCTCCCCAGAGCGAGAAAACCTCAAGAGTCTAAGATACAGGTCCTTTTGTAGGTTTGATATGAAAGAGATTTTGATTCCCAGTGTGACCTGCAAATTGTATGGACCACATGTTCTTTTTGTGCTTTAGCAGAATGAGCACAGTCAACTCCAATGGAGTTTTCCTTTGCTTGTCAATTTGCTTGTGATAATACATTTATGAAGGTACATTGTGGCATAGAAGTAAAACTCTGTGGGAAAAAGTACTGCTTTTTATTTTTTTAGTCAGGTGGTCCATTAAAAGATGTATATTTCACATATGACATTGGAAATGATTGTCATCTGACCTCTTCTAAATATGGTGCAATACAAAGGATACTTTGAAAAAAATGCTAAAAAATTCCATGTGAAAGCATTGATCATTTTCAAAAAACACATTTTCTTTTTTTTTAAAGTATGAAAACTGACATATTTAAGTACAAATAAAGGAATGTGTAAACAAAACACCTCTCTTTGTTATGTAAAAAGGATCAATTTTACCTCTTTGTTTATTCTGAAGCTATTTGAATAAAGGACAGGTATGATGACTTTTACCAAAAATTGTGTTAGTTTGTAACCAAAACTCTAAAAAGTTATGTGAATAAACTGAAAATCAGAAAAGCTTCTTGCAGCTTCAAGTAAATGAGATTAGCCAGAGTACAATTCTAGTAAATTGTGGCTAAATGAAGGAGCCGCTAAGCTCAGCTTCTCATACCTTTTTCCTGTTTCTCTTCAAATGAATGTTGTTAACTCACTAGTGTTTTTGTGTGTCTGTGTGTTCAACCATATAATTTTGTTATTTTGAAGGAGGGAAAATGGTTTTTAGATTCAGGAGCAGTTGGATAAATATTACTTTTTTTGAATGCAACAACTGAATTCATCTGTCTTCAACCTCTTCAAAAACTGGCCACATATTGACTTAACTGAACAGCAATATTTGTACTACATGCTTCAAACTGTGCCAAGTAAGTCACCAAGGCACTCAGTACAAGTTTTACTGTCCACACATCTGTTGTTTTCCTTAGCAAGTTTGACATTAACACATCCAGGAGTCCTCAGTGGAGCTGTTTAGCAGATTGTGCTGAGTACACAAAAGAATGTCAGGTGATTGGCAACTCTTTTACAACTTTTTCAAAATACAGACTGCGTTGGGGGGTGTGTGTAAAAGTTCCCTAAGGATTTCCAGTTTACAAATTGATTCTATTCATAATTACAGGAATTTCACACGGATATAGCTCCATTTGGTTTGAGGAATGACTCATCACTGTGAGTGCTGAAAAGAACAGAGCTCAAAGTGAGTCAAGTGATTACGGTGGTACAGTTCTGACGGGATGAATTTGAAGAAGTTGTGCATATTGAGAAAGATCAGAGATAAAAAGAAAAACCTGGAAAAGCTGGAACAAGCTTCTGTCATTTTGGGCTGATAGAGGTTTATTTGACCTCAGTACCTGCTGAGAACATAGAAGATGCATCTGTGTCCAGCTTCTGTTCAGCCAATGACACTGAGAAGATTATAGAAACATGAAACAAAAAGACAGAGGTTAATTCCTCTTATAAAACACATGCCCATAATACTGACATTTGGTAAAATTGACAATAGAGTATACTATTCATAGAGGAATAGTAAAATAACTGATCTATCTCTATTTAAACAAAGATTCACATACATTTCAATTTTATATCAAGTACTTTTTAAAAAGACTTTTCCAAACATTTTACAAAAACTACACAAGAAAAGCTTAGAGTAAACATCCTTGTTGGTTTTCATCTAACCAAACTGCTGTTTTTTTCATACATTGGCGCCAAGTGTACGTTAATCTTGACAGAATATGATACTTCTCTAAAATAGTAGAAAAAAAATTTTAGGGATGATTTCCAGTTTTGATAATATACATTTTTGCCTGGGAACCATTTTCCTTTCTAACCTGCAGTTTCTTTAAAAGAGGTTTTTTTACCTCTGACTTCTTCTGCCCTGTCATCAGAGACGTGCTTTAATAAATTTCTGTAATGGTCGCACAGGTTAGATGAATTTTGTAGGCAGATTACACAGTGTCAGGATAACATTAGCATACATTGGTATTTGTGATGAAACAATACATGAGGCCACCGGACCCCAATACTCATTTCCAAGTCTGCTCAAGCCTTACAAAAGGCCTAGTGTGGAAATCCTCAGCAGAGGTTCCCTGGTGTGTCCTCAAGGCATAATTTCAGTCTTCACTTTGATTATGATCAAGATGTTTAGTTCAAAACTGGAATGTTAGATGAAGAATTTCCTCTTAAAGGAGGGAGATGTCTGTTGCCCTAAGGAAATACTTCTGAGTCATTCTGCTTTTAATTTTGGTAATATTTTCTTTCCTGCTAATAAATAAATTCAAAGTAACTAGAATTTCCATTAATATGGGAAGCCTTCTTAGGGTTGTTTCCTTTTATTGATTTTTAATCTGGAGAATAGATTGATCCTCCCTTGAAGTAGCATGACCCCATCCAGCTGAGAAAAAGGGGGATTTTAACATTATTAAAGTACAAAAGCTACATATTTGCCGGAATGTGAATCTATTCACATCTTCTTTGTGATTAATGACAGTTTTAGAAACCATTTGCAGAACAGTAAAAAGAAAATGGGGTAATTTTTATTAGCATTGCAGATATGGTATATTACAATGTGATATAGAGATTCATAGGTAAGACTGAGAAATAGTGTTAAAGTGCTAAAACAATGATTCTGTGAGATTAATAGCCAGCTTTGAATGTTCAGAGAGCTACCTCTACTTTTACTATTGATTAAAAATAATTCCCATAATTCTTTGTATTGTAAAGGTAGTTAGGTGTGGCAGAAAAAGAATCCGAAGTGCTCTCTCTGCACCAAGAGGAGCCCAGGTACAGAGCAGGACGCTGGGATGCCTCCTGTGCCTCTATACTTAACACACACAAACTTTCCTCTACTGGTAAGAAGTGGAAGCTTTGTCTGCAAAGCTGTTATGAGGTCAGTTTGAAATTGTCATAAAGCACCCGAAGAAAAAAAATCCCTAAAATTCTTACCAACCAGGATCACAATAAATCTACAGGAAACACCTCCACTAAGCTGCAGTTTCTAGTGTAAAGGTAATAAACTCTTATTAGCATAGATAATAAACATATCAAGACATCAACAGATTGACAAACAAAATTAAGACTGACACTGAAGGGTGATATTACTAGATATCTTTTAATCTGTAACTCTATCAGTAATGGTAGATAAGGAAAATAAGAACAATATTTTTAAATACAATTTAGAGATTTTTTTTCAATTGAAATATTGTAACATGATAGAGTTTGCATATATATCTATATACATAAATATGGATGTTGGAATGTGCAAAATGGTCCTGTGAGTGACTTGTGGATGTATGCAAAGGTCACACATCGCACAGGGGGAATGTTTGTCATACCAACTTAACAATAATGTTTTATAATTGATTAATTTAGGTCATTCATACTTTAACACATTTTTAAGCCATTAAGGCTTTTAATAAGCCTTCATAACAGTATGTCTCCATGATCAGCTAGACTGAGGAGTGATTGAAAAGATTATCTTATATTAGAAAATTTCCACTCTGATCAGGATTGCTAACCAAGCCATAATCAAGAGCTAATTGTATTTTACAAGGATTTGAATTCTAAGACAACAGAGTATAAATAAGATTAGAATTTTAAGGTATTCAGTAAAATTCAATCACATAATTTCTCTGCCACCAAGAGCCTAATTCAGAACCCAAAGGCCCTGAAGGGAAGGCTTTTAAAGGTTTTAGACACTTTCAAAAAATGACCTTCAAAAAGCTTCATCAGTCTAAAGTGTCCATGTCTTCATGGACCTAATTAGACACAACTGTCCAGCATGAGACAGTCACATGGTTTAACAATATGGAGGCATGTTAAAAATATTTTCTTAGTCACGTAGAAGTGAAAATAAGAAAGATGATAAAGTGGTTTATAGCATCAGCTTGTATTTCAGAAAAAACTATATTTCAATCTCTCTTCTGTCATAAGTTTCTTTTGAGGGTTAGAGCCATGACAGCACTTGAAGTTCTTAACCTTTAAATGTCTTGTCCTCAGACCAGAAGGCACTGGAACTTCTAGTCATCCTTTTTATATTACTTCAAAAAGCTTATGTGAAACAAAGGCAAGAGAAGGATGCAGTGCTTCCTGGGTGAGATTGCTTCTAAGTGTGCATTAATGTCCAGGGAATTTAGGACAGAGCCATGTCTTGAAGGCAACTATAAAGCAACTAGACAAAGCTATAGAGTAGGGTAGATCTCTCAAAAAGAAATGCCATTGATTTTGGTCTGCTGTTTAAAGTGCTGATTGCTTTGTGACTCCATATGAAAGGTGGCATGATTAAGCAAGTGTGATTATAATAAAGAAATAGGGTTTTTTATTACTGTCCTTTATGCTTTGCTTTTTACAAGTGTACTAACAGGATTGAAAAAAATATGCTAAATCCAGATTTCCATTTATGTGAAAAACCACTCTTCCTGACATGAGCTTTGCAGTTGCATTTTCTTTCAAACAAGCAAGTATCTTTAAACTGGGATGACATTTATGAAAAAATCAATACACCATGAAAGAGAGCTCTCAAAGTTTCACCACCCAGAATTTACGAAACAGCACAGCTGGGTTTCTTTCTCAGCAAGGCCATCAGGTTTTCTTTCCATAAGGACTCTGAGATCATTGCGGATTTCCTTCATTATGTCCCCTTATAAATTGGAAAGTGCCTCTAACTATGGTAGCCAATAAGTATGAGAATTTCTTGCAAGGAGATTACAGATAAAATACTGGCATTTTTTCCCACTGTTTTTTTGTTCGTTTGTTTCAGATAAGTTGCTACAATATTGCTCAGGATTCTATGTATTTTCACTATTCACATACTCAAGGGAAAGCTGAGTGACAATTTAATGTGATTTGGCTTTGCTCATGAGAAATGTCCACAATGATATTGCCCCCAAAAAGGGGAGGGAGGAAAGTGTAAAAAGTAAGGTTTAGAAGTCATCCTCTGATCTTTCAGTCACCCGTTCATGGGAAACACATAGGAATAATGATTAGGGAATAATGTACTTCTTCTTTCCTTCTAAGTACTCTGCCTTGGCCAATCAATTTTGTCTGGACATTTTTACACTTCTGCACTAATCTCTTCTCTTTGGTATATATCATTAATAATAATCTCTTGAATCCTATATGAATTCAACAGAATTTTCTAAATATCTTTCTCATGTCCAACCCATGGGAAAACAGAATCCTGTAATGTGTGGCTAAGACATGCCGCAAAAGTGATTAAACTCCTGTGAAGAAGAATAAAATAGTTCAAATGTAAAAGTTCAAATTCCAAAGAGAAATTGATATATTTTCATTGCCTAAATGCTTTGCATGTCTGTATTGATTCTGTTAAATGCTCAGATAAAACCCAAAATTGGGACCTGTTGATTAAAGATTGAGCTTAGAATGCTCAGAAGACTTATAATTTCATTGAACTTTCCAACACATAAAGATCAAACTCTGAATTTCAGGATAAAACAAATACAGGATAGATAATACTGATTGCTTATTGATGTTTGGTCTTGAAGGTACAAGAAAGAACTGAGTATCTTTGGCTTCTTGCCTCTTTAAACCCTGTCAATGTTTGTGGAACAGTTAAGTCAATATGAAAAGGGGAATGAGTTTTGTCGAATGTTCCTGTAGACTAACCATATAACTTTTTTTACTTTAGTACAGTTGGATCCCATGTCTATCAGAAGTAATTTACCTGTGACTGCTGTCTTCCAGTGACACTTCCATAAGGATAAATGCTTTGTTTCTGAAAGCCTTTTTCTTCCAGTTTACTTGCATATCTTCACTGAGTAAAGATGAAAGAATGAAATCCTTGGAAACAATCAAATTTCACTAATAATATCTTGGAGAAGATGAAATATCTACTAAACACATTTATATTATCCCAAATACTTTTATTTAATGTTCTGATGACCCTTCTCTGAAATGAAAATGGAGATTTTTTTTCCTTACCAAGCAGAAACTGAGGTTCGGTAGGGAGGGAAAAAAAAAGAAGCAACTTAGACCACATTTTGCCAGAAAGTGGGTAGCATATGACGGCAATAGAGGGCCTTACACTGCCACTCTCTCCATATGAACTGTTTTTCCATAGTGAAATCCCTCACATGCATCAATAAAACCTATCTCTCTACTTGCTCAGTGCCCAATTCTGTTTTAATTCATTCACTTTGGAAGTGACATAAATGCCCTCTGGAACAGTTCATTCTGCTCTGAGTCTTAGGCAGATTATGCCACTGCGGTCAGTCCCTCCCTGGCTGCTCTGCCTTGAGCTGCTTTGCATTTCATGCAGCCTGTCCAGGAACTGCCTCTGCAGCTTTGCAGTCATCTTGATTACATGACACTTTAAAAGCTGTAACAGGCAGGATCTCTTTGTGATTCCCGTTGTAGAAAATCACATACCTTTGAAAAAATAGCCATATTTAGTTCCATTGGTAGGCCACAAAATTCCTTTCCCTCTCAGGATTTTTAACTCAGCTGTCCTAATTGTGAAATTTTATCCTTTCCTCTTTCCCTCTTAACCCTTCTTTTTAACTTTTTTGAAAGCTGAGATATATTTTTACATGTTCAGGAGCTACGTCTTTAAATTAAATATCAATGTCACAAGACTCATGGTATAATAACGAGGGTGAAAAGCACCATAGAATTCAAGACAGTATGTAGTTCAGTCATCAGAGAAAAGTAAAATCAGGTTCACCTAAAGGTATTGAAGTAGATGAAAAAGATTGTTCATGGCCTAAAGAATCCCTAACAATAAGTATTAATCAAGCATTTGCACAAAGATGTTGAATTTTACTGAATTTTTGTATTTACATTTTTAAATATTTAGTATGAATGACTGCTTTTCTGATATGGATGAACAAAGTTTGATCATTCTCGAAGATGTGCATTCATAAAAGGACAATCATTATGTTCTTCTCTTCTCTTTGTCTCTCTTTTTTTCATTTTCAGGTTTTACCTAAAAAAATTTACTTTTTCCCCATGACATTTAGCATTCATATTCTGAAGACACCAATGAGAACAGAAAATACTTTCTTAGAATTCAAGATGGATTTTAATGGAGACATTCTTTTACTTGAGTGTCAAAAAAGTACTTTTTTTTAATTTAAATTTTGCAAATTCTTTAAAATATATATGTATTTGCTCTAATTTTCCTTTATTCTTAGTTTTTTTCTATAACGCCTTCTGGCCCCATAGACTGAAAACTACTACAAAAATTTTATTTTTCCTTAAGTATATGTAGAAAAAAATGCCTAAACATGCCAGAGAATGCAAATTTCTTATAAGATTCCATATATTTTATGCAATTATATTTTTAAATGTTTCAGATTGTGAATGACATTGCTTCAGTAGTCATTATTCTGAAGTATGTCTTGCTGAACTATACTCTTTAATTGAAAGACAAGACATGGACACAAAGCTATAATTAAAATCACAGACCACCAAACTTCTAGGACAAAGACCTGTTTTGTGATTAGGGCAGCTATAAGTTTCTCATCATTCTTTGGAGTTCTGTGGTATCAGTGGTTATTGTCACTTGACACGCTGTGTTTATTCGTCCATAAAAAATTAATCATAGTGAAAAAATGAAAACATAAGATCTCTTTCCTGTTAAGAATTTTAAAATATTCTCATGGCAGTAAGATGTCTAAACATACTTTGAAAGCCAATAACACCAAGAAACTAAGCTGCCTTTTCTTTCGATAAAAGAAATCCATTTTTCTTTTCACATAATTAACTGGAATAAAAAAAATCAAAAAGTCAGGAGTGTAAATAGAATTTTAAGTCTATATCTTGCAATTATACATGCTTTGAATTTTATTATGTCTATTGATATTACTTTAAAATTCACGTGAAGGATCAAAAATAACGAGTCAACTGTCCAAAATAGGAGTCTTTTAATTATACACATTTTTAATTTTACATATAGTATTGTTTTCATTTGATTACTTTCTTCTAGAAATGTGAAAGTCCTTTTAAAGAGTTGCTGTATGATCAGGAGGTCCACAAGGTGATGTTAAACAGAAAAAAGATGTATTGGTTCCATCAGGTGCTTAGAAATTAAGGCACTAAGAGGACATAAAGAACAGGAAGTAGAAAATAAATATTAATTATAGTAATTCATGTATCTTATAACTTCAAATGGAGATGTACAGAAGGTCTTGATTGTAAATCTTTTTTCTCATCAAGTATTGATACTCATATTTAACCCTCAACAATATGTGCTAATGCTACATGCATCTTGCAAATATCTATCTTCAGAAGGAATACTAGGTATTGAAACTTAAAATCATATGCAATATTTACAATGTTCCACGTCCATCAGAAAAATTATGACCAATTAATGATTGTTCGCTCTAGTGTCTAAAAGTAATTTTTGGTAAATGATTAAAGTATTATTTCTAATTTTGTACTTTTGGGATATTTGAGTTTTTTGTTTGCATTCTTTTTCTTTTTGCTAGTTTTCATCATTCTACTTTGTACCCCATTTTTTCCCTCTACATTTTATCATTTTTCTTTGGTTTATCCGTTGTGCCTTCATTTCCCTTCAGACTCTCAACCCTAATTACTTACTTCTCAATAGAGTATTATTTGTTAGTTCCTGGTCTAAGGATTTTCCCCTCACACCCCCATCAGAGGATGGTTTACTGTAGATCACCTTTATTGCAGTTCCATTACTGTCCACAGACGTTTCTCCCCATTCTCATTTCTTTCCTACACACAAACACATGTTCTGCCTGCAGTCACTGTATTTTAGGGCCATATTACTTCATTACAGTTAGCAAATCCTTTATTTTCCTCTCAATATAAAGAAAAAAAAAAGGTCAGCCAATGACTTTTAGGTTGTTGGGGTTTACTTGGGTTTTTTTTGGTCAATTCCTTTGTTTCCAAAGGGAATAAATCTGTTCCCAATACAAGAACTATTCTAAGGATTTAGGATTTGCTGCCTGGAGGTTTGCATCCTTGTTCTGCTGGTTACTGAACAATCTGGCATCAGCCAAATCTATCACCTAAGAAACTCAACTTCTGTTCATCTGTTTTGAACCACGTAAATCCAAACTCTGCCTCTCCAATCAAGTTGTAATTTAGTGGCATTTATCTTTCATTAGTTTATTTCTTCTGGGAAAATTGTCATGTAGTTTTCATTTGCATTCCTTATTCTGTTTCATGTTTTGTGATTTTGGGAAACTGACTATTTTGGGTTTTTTTGATAAGGTAATGAAGGTTGAAACAGAATGAGAGACATTTGCCTGGTTGCTGTTTCACTCTATCTTTTCATATAAAAGTTACATACTAAATGCAAGAGCCCAATGAGATAATGGGACTCTCATTAAGAGGATAGGAATGGAAGATTAGAAGCTTAGTACAAGAAATATTAATTGATACTGGGTTGTCCAAGGATTTTTCATCTTGTACATGCAAAAAGGGAAAAAAATATCTCCAAACAAGTTGAAAAAAAAATTGTGAATAATGAAAAGCTCTTTCATTCTGACCCTGAATTGCTTCATATAGACAAAATATTATTTCTACAAAATAATTGTTGTGTCTTTTTTCAATGCCCAAGATCCATGCACTAGCTACTCTGTAGAATAATTCTCATTGGTTAGACTAGAACCTGTAGAACAAGAATCATAAGTTAAAAATAGCAACAAGGATTTTATTCATGTGTTTCCTCATTGGCAGAATTTGAAAACTGTAAATGTACTTGTAATATCAGCATTAGCAGCATTCTCAATATGAAGCATATTCATCACAGGGGAAAAAAAGTCAGTTCAGATTTTCCTAAAGAAATGCTGCAATTCATAATCAGGTTACTTTTTTTCATTGTTATTTTACTGATTATTTTGTTAAGGTCTGTTTACTCATTTCTATAATTTTGTTTTGTTTAAGACATACATGAAGTAATTGTTACCTCCTATGCTAATTGAGCTTAGAACTCATTATTTAATTAATCAAATATTTTCTCTGAGAAGGCAGTTTACTTCAGCTTTTTTAAAATCTGAGTTCAAATTGCTTCCAATCAGCAATGAAGGAAAATAGGCTAGAAAAAGGAAGAAAGGCTGAATCCTGGCCTTAGACAGCGGACCCTTATAGTTCAGATTCTCACCTTTGTTTGTTTTAATTTTTTTTTCATTAATCATGTGATCTAAATAACACTAATAATTTTTTAAAAACCCATAACTGACTGATTATCATATACTCTGACTGATGTTGCTGTGATTATATGCATATAATTCTTCTACCAATAACTTTTCCTGCGGTTATGCTGTAGGCATGTTTAAACAAACTTGTTCACTTTAAATGGATTGAACTGAAAATGAGCCAATTAATTTCCGAGAAATAAGCTAGCAAAGGTAATTTAAAACAAAATGAAAATCAAACTCAAGCCTTGGAACACAGAGCCCTGGATTTTGCTGTTCTGCTTATTAATCAGACCCTTAATTTTTTTATAGTGAAAATAAGCCAACTCCCAAAATATGTCACTTAAAATTTCAGACAGATATATCTGTGATGTAAAAAAAATCCCAAACCAAACCAGAAATTAATAAATAAAAAATGAAAATGAATGAAAAATATTATTATGAATGAATAAAATATTCAGTTTATTATTATTTGTTATAAAAAATATTTTCAGTTGAAAGTGCCTTTAGGATGCCATCATCCAAGAACGAAAAATGTGCTTGTTAAAACCCAGACTCTGAAATGATCACTTTTTATGTGCAACTTTCAGGCCATAGTAATTAAAAATCTTGTTATTTCACTGCCACTGAAAAGACAGGACAAACAGTGACTATGATCCATGCTTCCATGTATAGCTCTGCACATTCTATAATATTCAGACATCTCTTACGCTACTTTTTGTGTCTAACAAAAATAATGTACCTTAGCTGATACTAATCTCATGTGACAATACAAATAAGTGAGGTGCATATGTGTCTGAAGTACAGTACAAAATGAAAATGCTGCATGTGAAGAATTCTAAAAAAGCTCCTTTGACTGAGTTCTATTCCTAGTTCCTTTCAGAATCACCTGATATCCTCAAATCTCTGCAAAGCATGACCTCAACAACAATAGCCTTTTGTCGCTGTACTTGTACGAAGCATTTTCCTGTATTGAATGATGTCTTTAAAATGTAGAATGGGATAACAAAGTGTTCATCTTTGCTTTGTTTTCCACTCTTAACTCTTTAACTGATGTTGGCATACCAGGGTTTTTCTCAGCCCTGAATGGAGTTATCATATACACACCATAATACAGACAACAAATGTCAAATTTCAGTGAAAATAAACATTTAGTATTTAGAAAAACACAAATATTTTCTCAGTTGTTTAACCCACAAATATTAGAAACAACAACAAACTTTTGGGGATTTATGTCTTCATGGACCTAATGCTAGGCATAGAAATCTAATCTTTGAAATATGTTCAAGTCAAAAAGGAAAAAAAAAACTCCACATATCACTGATATTTCTCAAGAATTAAAGCAGTGTTATTGAAAAATTAATTTAGCCTGCATCTGCTTTCTACCTTGAATGAAGGATTTTCAACCACTAATGATGTTTCTGTATGAATTATCTTTTCATTTTAGCCATGGAAGTTTATTATATAGGATAATTACCAATGTCACACAATTTTCTCCAGTGAAAGACATATCTTCCCAGCAAGACTGTATCTTAGTATGTTTTTCATCTCTTTTCAATCTCTAAATTACAGCTACTCTCTTGCATTTAACAGAAGAGAGGATGAATTTGTTTCTGGTCCTCAAGCATTTATTTCTTCATGCTGATGTCTTCCAAATGATACTCTTGAAAGTAGGAACAAGAACAGAGCAGCAATCAACCTGAAAAACGTGTACAATCACTTGAAGTGTCTGAAACCAGACCTAAAATGAACAGCTCAGACCCATTTCTTCAGGAAATGTGCTATTTTTTTTCTTGGAGTTGAAGCAACACATATAAAACTTATTTATATGAACATTTATCAGTGCAAGCAAACAGCATTACATATAAAAAACATTGTCTGCTCTACCTATATGAAAAAACTTTGTTTTCCCTTTGACAAAGACAGTGAGAATTTTTGGACAGAAAACTGAAAAGATAAGACTTGGCCACAGCAGTAACAGTGCTGAAGCACCCCCATGTTACCAAGGTGACCACTCTTACAGACTCATGCTGAACTCATCAGTAATCAGGAGTTTAACTAGAGAAGTCTCTAGAAACTGGATCTCTGTCTTGGGTAGAATAAAAGTTTCATGAAGCTTCTCCTTCTTCACAGACTTTTGCCCAGAACTGTTTGGAACTGTATAGCTGAAGTATAGAAACTCCTTCAACATAACAAATTAGATCAATATTAGAAGCACATTTTAACGAAGCTAATTCATATACCTGCACTGCTATGCAGTAATTTCCACATCAGTGACGTTGCTTACAATAATTTTCAGGAAAGATTTTAGTACATGAATCCCAGTGATGTATTGTTATAATAATAACATAGACAAAATATCAGACTTCTGTAAAGAGCATGAAGGTATATATTACAGCTCTCATACATTCCAGTTCTTATTTCTGACAGAACCCCTCCTTCATATTTTTAATTAAATGGGATTCTTCTGAATTAAGTGGTCAAGAAAACTAGATGTGAAGGTCTGTGAGTACATTCCCTACCCTAAGTAGGATATTTACCTAAAGTGATAAAGATCTGCAGGACTGTACTCTTTACCATTAGGAGCACAAGTTTCAGAGGTCAAAGGAAAATCATTCTTGAGTAATGAAAACTTGCCACAAGAAAGTTAAGAAAAACCATTGGATTCTTTAAGATATTAGAGAATTTCTTGGGTTTTTTCAGTTCAAATCTCTTGCTATCCAAACTGCTGTCTTATGTATTTCTAGACATGCACTGAGAAATCAGTGCTTGTTTTCCTTTTTTTAAGTAGATAACATGTATTAAAAAGAGATAGTGTTTGAAAATTCCTGAGTTAACGCAAGAAAATTTGCTGCTGTGACATCATAGAACAAAAACCAGCCACAGAATTTTTTTGGTTTGTTTGTTTGGGCTTTATTGAGGAGGATGGTTTCTTTGTTTGCTGGTTTTCCTTTTTTGGGTGGTGGTTTTTTTTCTGGTTGCTGCTGTTCAGAAATATCTACAGTAGCTTGTCACACAGAAATTCACCTTTGAGGAATGAAAGGTACTTCAGGGCAATTTTTTCAGACTGGATGTAATTACATTTTTATGAATTCATCTTTCTTTGACAGAAAGATTTACATGTATTTGATTTTTGACTGGGATATGGACTTTAGTATAAATTCACGGGCTATCAAGAAAGAAGTTGAGAGACAAACCTCACAAAAAAGATCAAAGTAAACTGAGATAAAAAAAAGAGAAGGACAAGAAAAGATCATTCAAGAAATCTGATTACTGGGAGAGCAAACTCATTTGCTTGTTAACTCTGAAAGATCCTATACAACTATACTTGGAGAAAGTAAGGACTTAATTCCATTTGATACTGAATTTTTTTCATTTCTTTTCTCTGAAATATGATGTAGCTCAGAGATACACTATTTATTCATGTATCTGAGTTTTTCAGCTTTGGGCTAGCTGAACAAACCACAAGAGACTGAAATCACTTTTGTTTAATGATACAGACTGTCTGGCAATAACTAGGATACCAGATTCATAGAGCAAGTAGTGCAAAAATATTGAAACAAAGTATTGGTTTTTGTTCACTGGTGAAGCTAGACATTAAAATTACCTTGGTTGCAATTCTTTTGGGATCAAGCAGAAAAAATTTTTCAGCTTTCCCACAGGAACAAAAAATTGAAAGAAATTTGCTCTTGACCCTATAAAAGTGAAGTAAATGAATAGATTTTAATTGGGTTTCAAGAAGCCTTTTTCTTTCATATAGACAAGAAAAGGTAAGATTAGTTCTGTTTTCATCTAAATTTAGTCAACTAAATAAAATAACTAAATAAGAACTAAACATATTGCAAACAAGAAGGCTAAATAATAACCAGCTTATGTTGGTTATGCAAATATGATGTAACTCACTTCCATTTTGTCCCAAGGGTTGTCTTGATTGAAACAGTCTTACTAATTAAAATCCAATTTATTAGCAGTCTTTATTGCCCAAAAATGCATTTTATAGACAAAAACGTGTCACCTGGAATTGCTACTCTTTCTCTCCAAAAAAGGGCTGTCAAAATGTACCTTCCCAGCCACGCATAAAATTAATTGCAAGACCAAGCACACGGCAACTTGTAATTGATACTCCTGATTCTCTAAATTTGATTCTATCCAAGTCTCTTGATCCACTAATCTGTTCTTTGCAGCTTGTATTTATCTCCTCCATTTCTTTTGTCTTTGGATGAGATGCTTCCTGAGAACACTTGTTCTTAACACAACCTGGCCGTTCCTGGCAGAAGAATCTACCAAAAATTCTGCTTAATTCTGCTGTTTAGAGGGTAAACAATGGTAAGAATTAAAGTGGCAATGTACTACACAGCCAAAGATTCTTCATGGTTTTAAATCCTTTCTTTTAACTTACAGAAAAGAGGAACTTGCTGCAGTTGTGTAATTGCTTTATGTAAGAAAAGGGTTTGGAATTTTCTTTTCCTTCATGAATGATCCTTTTTTTAGGGTGGATTTGAAACTAGTGTCCTTTGCCTGTCTAAACATCTTCAATTACTTTACTGTCAATTATGGTCACAGTAGAAGTAAACAACTTCAGCCAGAAGTTGCTGCAGACTGACAGAATCTTAAATGTCCTGTTTGAAGGACGGAAACATAATAAAATCCTGAATGCTGATTGAAAATCTTAACAGTGCAGATGAAAGCCTAGAAGATCCAAATAGGCAGTTTGGATTTATACTTTTTACTGGTTAATATAAGAAGAATTCTTGCCCTTGCTAAAGAATGAGTTTACCGACAGAATCATAACTGTTAAAGCAATTCCAGTAGAAAACAAACATTTAATTGGATCCTAAATGTTATTAAAAATGCTTGTTTTTATTACTAGAATAATGTAGATATGCACATAGGGGTTAGAATCCCTAGTGCTGAAGGTCTTATACACTGGACAAGGGTGAAAGAGAAGGAGAAAGGACCTTAATTTGACATCATATAATTTTTGAATACTAATAGTTTTTGCGATGATTGCCAAGTTGGAATTCACTTGAAACTCATCAGCAGTTTTGTAATGCCTTACTAACCTTGTTTGCTGAGATTGCGTGCCTGGCCAAATTAGATACAATGGTGAAAATTTCTTTGGGGACTGTAGCTGTGCTGGGATATGTACATTTACTGCAGTTTAATGAAAATAATGAATATCCTCTTCTTATAAACAACTTCTTCAGATGAGAGCTCCTAGAGAACGTCAAGAAAATGAGCCCTTTCCAACAATTTCCGTGTTTTATGCCTCCCAGTACAAATATCAATCTCCTTGAGAAAGGCAATTTAACAGTCCTGGTACTACCAGGTTTCTCACTCACAGAAACTGTGAGGATTTTTGGTTTTGTTGTTAATGATCAGTACAGTATTGCCTCTCATTAGAGATACAGTTCCATTTTTTATTTAGTCTGTGTGTCAATGCATAACATTAAAATTTTATCATATATAACTTGTAGAACTCTCGGTGTATCATTAGGTCTCACAGCAATAAACTAACAAAAGATCAAACTTTCACAGTTTGTACCTGAAAAGTAGCATCTCATCCAGCAGGGGCTTCCACAGAAAAATTATGTGTTAGAAGGAAAGTATGTCCCTCATCTTTGATGAGTGTATCTTGTGACAACACTTAAAGGGCATTATTCACTGCAATATTATCAGAGTAGATGTTTTTTTCTTTTCCCAAGATAATTAGAAATATCTGCCGTTCTTTTTTTTTCCCTACAAAAGGACATAAATTTGTCTGCAATCTATTAATCATGTGATTACTGCATTGTTACATTGTAATGTATATTTAAATGGGGGAAGGGAAGGAAGTTTTTGAAAAAAGATTATGTCACCATAATGCATTTTTGAAAAAAAGCTACCTTGGGAAACAGAAACATATTTATTTTAGCCAAAATACTGTCTTTTTCATTTTTCACACACTGATGCTTATCATTGCCTGAAGTTGGTGTTAAAAATTTGACATTGACCACTGGAATTCACAGAAAGTACCTGGAGAAAATCTCTATAAGAGAGATTATTGGTAAAAGTGAATAATTACAATCATTATTAGAGATACGGAATTCTGACACAGAATTGTGTAAATATGCCTAGACAAGGTTTTCCAGTAAGAATTGCTTTGCAGAGTTTTCCAGCTCTTCAAATTTTCCATGCAAAATTGCATTGGCACTGAGTCTCCAGCCACAGCCAGTGAGCATTCACTGGAGTTGATTTAGGAGGACTGTAAAGGTGACTTTCAGACCCTGCTGCATGTCTCCTGCAGTTCTGCCCTGTCTGGCAGCTCTTACCCATGCTTGTTGCCAGTTTGACAAAAATGTTGTTAAAAATCAGGGATCACAGTGTCTCAGGAGTGCCTGTGTACTGCCCTGTTCTGGGGATCTGGACAGTGCAGAAACAAGAATTTCTAATACACATTTATGGCACAAAAGGATTTCTTAGACAGTCACTGATGAAATTTGTGGGTTGACGTTTCTGTCACCCCACACCTGCAAAGCATGTTTGCTTGCACAGGAGGAGCTAAATTGTGGTTGAATTCTATCAGTTAATATCACTTAATTTTCTTTCATTTCCAGAAATGCGTTAAAATGACAGTTTAGGCTTCGCTTTTTGTCTATGCAGAGTGTTGCACCTATATTTCCTAGCTGGTCCACAAAGGAAGATAACTGCACCAGTCCAATAAAATTGTACAACAACAATGCAGCTTTCTCGTTAAACACCTACCAAAATATTGGTGGAGTAAAAAATATCAGTGGCCAATTCTTCCTACTTGCTTAGGAAGGAGAGGGACACCTCTGCTGATCAGTGAGGGCTGTAATAGTCTTACATACTCAGTCTAGGGGCAGCCCCACCAGTGCTACCAGATATTGTCAACTTTGACAATTCCACATAGAAAAATTCAGTGATCTCTGAGCAAGTTTCACCACTTTTCCCACAGTTTTCTCAATTTTTTTTTTCATTTGAAAATAGAATCATTCAGTGGACTACATGTCATGAATATTTTCCTAGCTTGTTCATTCCCTGGAGAACACATTTTCAGATCTTGACAAAATGTGTTTTAATATCCAATCTTTGAATCATACATCAGGCTATTTTTTTTTTCAGATGAAGATTAGTATTACTAGGAAACACAGTGAGGTACTTAAACTGATTTGATTGTTTTCAGACTACAGAAGAGTAATAAATGGTTTATTTTGAAAACCTAAGAAATGTTCTATGAAATCAATGTGTTTGAATGTTTTCCTCCAAATAAAAGACGGGGTGGACATGTCTGAAAATACTCTCCCCACTCAAGGTATTGACAGTACATTCAATTCATTTGCAGCCAGCTGGCCAAACAGCAGGCATGATGAATCTACAAATTTTACATTACACAGTCAATGTCTAGATCATATGTGGTATCTGCTTCTGGGAATATCACCCTGTTACAGGACCTCACTGTCTCCTGTGGCTTCATCTCTTTCTGTCTTGGTATGAATCTCCAGTATGCACAAATATTTTGCTAACGCTAAAGAAAATATATGTGGAGGGAAGGCAGGACAGTGTCTGTTTCCATAGTTGCTACAATATCTTATTATTCTTGCTACTGCACAAACATTCAGTATGAGAACAGACCTTGCTCCAAAGAGATGGCAAATGCATGCATCACTGTCATACAAGTGAAATGGGAAAAACTCGTGTTAAAGAATGAACAGATGCTCTACATGTCTGAAGCAAAATTGCAAAAAAAATAAAAGCAAAGGAAAGAAGATGTTCAAATCACTATACAGTCCATTCACTCCATTCTCTCCATTCATTATGTTATATGGTGCTAAAAAAAGCAACTTTGCATTTGAGAAAAATAGATCTAAGTGCTCTCTTCTGTGATGCCACCTGATAGTATTGAACTCTTTTATCTTAGAAATAATGTGTCAAACCACTTCAATGAACATTTGGCCTTAGAAAATACAGGGATCAGCCTTTGATGTGTCAGAACTAGAGATACAGACTTTATTTCTCATTAATTATCTCATTTGTGTGTTTTCCTTTCATTTATTTCATCCCATTATTTTGCCTACTACTCTCAATAAGACTAAAAACAAAGTTTCACTAACTTTCTGGATTCACCTGCATTTAAAAAGCAATACTTCAGTCATAAGACCAACATCTCTAAGGATCAGTTCAATGATATCACAGTGTTTCATCTGAGAACTGTAAAGTATGATAATATAATTTTGTACAAGGAGGCAGCTTTGGCATATTTGAAAAATAAATTGGAATTACATATACACTGCTGTGGGTTTGTGTATATTTTTGGTGTAAATCTGGATATTTGTTGCAATGTTTTATTGAGGAGAGGATATTTTCTCTCTTATAACTCTTTTTTAAACTTTCCAAATCTTTTGGTAAAATCTATCTCTGCTGACAACATAGTTATTATAGGCTAGGTTTTTCTTGTCCTGTTATTACATGACACCTAGGAATAACAAGTGGTCAATTATCTTTTACTGAGCACCATCAGAAGGGAAATTCAATTTGCCTGCATCTTCTCTCATCACAGTACAAAGAACATTTCCTAACCTCAATGACATTTTAATTAGCACGATGGTAGAAAGAGGTATTTTCTATCATTATATAGTTTAGGGGCTTTAGTGTGTAAATCACAGTTTTCTATTACAGTTTGAATGGGTTAGATAATATTCTTCTCAGTATGCAATGAAGCAGACAATTTCTATCTTTCACAAGTTTGAATCCTATAGCTGAAATGTGCACTAGAAAAGACACATTTACACATGTCATTTCAAGTTAGTTCTATTTAAAACAGTTTAATTTAGTGGTATTTAGAGCCTCAGAATGTAGGTATCAATATAGACTGCTCATGTTTCAAATCTGAAGAAAGAAATGACGTAGAGTCTGTTCGCAGCACTGTCTATTCCTGCTTTACTTTGTGGCATCATATTATGCATCCTTTTTAATTGTCAAAAACATTTACACCCCATGATCAGTCTTTTGTGCGTGCATCTCATTCAAAATGTATAAAAGGGGGAAATAAACTGTGTTTTGGACTTGTTGGATTTTACAGTACTGTATAAGCAGGCTCTTAGAGCTACTTTACAGACAAGACAAAGAAGAATGGAGCCCAAAACAGAGAATGAGAGCTGGGAAAACCAACTCAAAAGATGAATCAGTACAGAACCAGTGCTAGTGGAGTTGTTATTTCTTGTGCAGCTTCATTACTTTCACTTGCAAGAACATTTCAAGCCAGTTACTTTTAGGAAATTAGAGACAGTTCTGATTAGCATGCTTAATTGACTGATAGGTCATGCTTGTTTCAAACCTCAAAACCACTTTACTGTATCCATATTCAGTAAGAAGACACACTGACAGCTGGTACCAATCATTATCACTATGTACCAAAAAAAATTAGTCTTTAACAAATCCATCTCAAATTAGCAGCTAGTGTACAGCCACAGAACTCCCTTCTAGTTAGCATTGATGTGTGTGATCTGTGACAGTCCTTTGTTGATGAGACCAAGTCTATCAGGCTTATGAGCTCATGAAATAGAGAAACCGTGACCTAAGTGGGCTGTGACATTTCTTTTCTTCCCATTCTCATTCATTGTTGATGTTTTGTGCTGCTCAGAGCAAAGTGCTAATAGTGGTATTTCAATGTTAACGATTTCTCATACAGTCTTGCTGGTTTTATTCATCTAGTGAGGGTATTATACACTGCTTCAGTTAAAGATTACGAAGAGCTTTCTTTTAGTTTTAGGGTGCAACTATCCTCTTTTTTCCGTACAGTTCAAGAGAGGGATTGCTTGTCTATTTAACAGAGACAAAATTTCCTTCTCAAGTGGGGTCATAGAAAAATAAATCAGAATGAAAACTAGCCACACAGTTACAAGCAAACGTTCTATAGATTTTTCATGTAATGCTTATATGGCTGGTAGTGTTATTTAGGCAATGACTAGGTTAGGTGATATTTAATAACCTAAAATTAGGCTCAGATAAACAGCTGACTATGTTTGATTTCATGGAGAGACAGGCATTCTGATAATAAGTTATGCTAAACTTTTCATGAAGGACATAAATGATTCCAAAAGGTTTCAGTCTAACAGTCTTTCTGTCTCTCTTTCCTCAGGTAATGATTAATAGTGTCTGATACCACGTGGAAGCCCTTTTCCACCACCTGCTAAAAATACACATATGAAAGATGTGTTCTGTGAAACTCTATTACAGCTCTGAATTATCTGCTAGATTGGGCAATTCATGAATGCCCCCCATCCTTTCTGTCTGAATTTTTTGTCAGTGGTTCACAGTTTTATATATAAATACAGTGATCATACTAAGTAGACACATGACACAGCTATGAATCTTCATCTCAGTATCAGGATATGTGATGTATTGGCATTGGCGTGCTCTGGTGACATTGAAAAATCCATGTTAAAGTCAACTTAAACATGATTTTATTAATAAATAAACTATGTCAAAAAGTGTTTTCCCTCTGATAGTTTTCTAAGCAATCTTTTTTAGACACTCGTGAAACAGTGTAGTGCTGTGCTATCTTGTAAGGATGGAGCATAGAAAGGGAAGAAAAGACAGGAGAAAAAAGATCAACCTTGGAAAATATCAGGTTCCTGTATAATTCTGCTCAATCAACGTGGAAATGTGAGCAGTCTCCAAAGCCAGGCTGTGGAAGCTACCCAGAAACACAACCAGTCTGCATCAGACAACTATAAATAAATAGGCAGCAGTACTGCATTCTTTTCTCCTGTCTTCTCTTGATGACATGCAGAAGTTTCTATTGTTTCTATTTAGAAAATGGAAAACTGAGGTGGGAGATAAGTGATTTGCACATGAGCACATGCAAAGTTTATAACTAAACAGGAAACTGAGTCTGGAGCTCTAAATTTCCAGCTTGGAGCTCTTAAGGCTTAACAGTGGAGCCATTTGCTTGTTTGGTCATTACTCCTACTGTAATTATATTTTTCAGTTGCGTATAAAAAGCCCTACAGGAGTGGCCACACTGTTCGGAACTAGATTAACAGTGACCATAATGGACACACAGAGAATAATGGGAACGGTACAAGTACATTTCCTCCCTAGCTACTGCTCAGGGCACAAACCACTTCCTGCATGGTTTCTGATCAAGACATCTTGATTCAGTTATGACCTGTCTGCTTAGTAATCCTTAGTAGGTTTTTCTTTCATGTGCTTCCCCAGCCTTCCCTTGAAACAGATGAGGTTCTAATGTTCATCTAGCTCCCTGGAAATGAAGCTACTAGCCATTATAAAGACAAATACCTCCTGTAATATTCTTCCTTAGGTTAAAGGCAACTAGAAACAAGGTATCATCTAAGCCATGATTTAGTTGATAGTCAAAAGAGAATTAGACAAGCTAATTTAAAATTGGGTTATGTCTCGTCCAACATCACCTTTATCTCTTTTAAATCCAGTGACTGAATTTTCGTTCATCTATTTCTCAAGGTCCAAGGTACCTATGAGATAATACTGAGTCTGAGTTGGTTTTCCCTCTAATTTTTAAGTCTTTAATTTGCTACTTTTTGAACATAGCAGACAACAAAACATCAGCTAAGGATGGAAATAAAGCTTGCAAATGTATAATGGCCTTTAAAACTTATTTCAATCTACAAGTGTGGAGACTGATCTGCATCTGGTATAAGCTGATGATGGTTCTCAGAAAGAAATTAAACTAACAATTTAATGGTAGCTGAGGTTCTGATGCTATGCCTATAGATAGCAGATAAAATCTCTTGTCCTGCATTGTTTATTTCAGCATCATACCAGCTGTTCATATGTCCTCAGCTTTTCTATCAGTATTTCACCCAAGGCTAGTAGTCTGGTTGAACAAGAAATTAAACTCCATTAAGATGAATATATGCATTTTCCCTCTGTCTTGGTGAACACTAATTCATAGTAACTGTGGGAACTCTGGGCAGTTCTTAGAGCTCTTTAGCATTCTCGTTTTGCTAGTTGTTGAATTTAAATCATGCCTTTTTAAATAATTGTATGACTTAGGTTAGTAGGATTTCTAAGGATAGATCACATGATGATTTTTGTCTTTGAAATGGCAATTTTTATTGATCTTGTTTTTAAAAAAAAACTGGCTTTTATTTCAGTTCAGTTCTCCTGTGAATTGAGATATAGCCTTCACAACACTTTAGATGAGTGGTGGCTTCTACCTATAATGAAAGTTGTGATCTATTTCATCAGGCAGTTTATCACCAAAAATCGAACTGCAGCCCAATAAATAAACTGTGGAGTCTGCAGAAACCAATATAATATTTGAATGCACTAACAACACCCCAGAAAAGTCTGAAAATTAAGTGTTTTAAATGGAACAGAATCCAAAGCTTGTATATCACCATCCTACTGATAGATTAAAAGAATGGAGAAATCCAGTTGAAATAGAATTCATCTCAGGTGGTGACCCTCAAATTGCTAGCAACCCAGTGTTCTTCCATTCTCAGTGGATATTGCAGATGATTCCAAGTAATCATGTCAGAAAACTTTTGCCTTCAGAAAGATGGCTAATATTAGGGAATCAAGTTGATATCTAGAGTATTTATCTCTCTCTGGCTAGAGAGCCATCATGTCTAAGGTAGATTAATTACTAATTTTTGTATTTTCATGGGGGATAGGCTATGTGGCATTGTTTTGTTCAGTTGTTGTGGACTAGCATGGGAAAAGTGAAAAAATCTGGCATGCTACATAAAGACTTTCACTTCCACAGATTTATGAAACTGCAGCGAAAGTCTTGAAGAAGGGAAAATGAGGCAATGTTATGCTGTAAGTAGTTGATAAGAAGGCAGTGGCTGAATGTCCTGGAGTGATGTTAT
>VZRM01000333.1:31090-47317 GCA_013397955.1 Grantiella picta | reverse complement strand
TCTGGGAGAAAAAAAAAAAAACAGGGAAAAAAGGGGAAAAGGTCCTAAAGGCCGAACTCCTCCTTCCCTGCAGAGAAACCTCCCCAAGCTCTGAACAATGACTCCAAATTACACAATTATTCAAAATTATTCAATAACTCCTAAAAATTGAGCAGTTCCAAAATTATTCAAATCTCACTGCAAATGGAGCAGTTGCTTCCAAAATTATTAAAAGGGCCAGTATTGAACTGGTATGGGACCAGTAAAATCCAGTATGGAACCAGTAAGGGATCAGTACTAGACCAGTATGCAAACAGTAGGGCTGGTATGGGACCAGCATGACAACAGTAAAGACCAGTATGGGACCAGTACTTGACCGGTATTGGACCAGTATAGGACCTATATAGGGCAGTATGGGCCAATATGGGACCAGTAGAGACCAAAACAAGCAAATATAGGACCATTATGGGACTGGTGCTGGAACATTACAGGCCAGTGCGGACAAGTACAGGCCAGTACAAACCAGTATGAGCCACTAAAGAACAGTATAAACCAGTAAGGGACCAGTACAGGCCAATACAAACCAGTGTGAGGGCCAGTGTGCAATCACTATACGGCCACTGTGGACCAGCGTTGCACCAGCATGGGACCGGGAGAGGCCTCCATGAGTCAGTACTGGGCAAGTATTGGACCAGTATGGGACCAGTAAGGACCTGTATAGGGCAGTACAGGCAAGTACTGGGCCAGTATGAGATCAGGATGGGTGAGTACAGTAGCAGTATGGAACCAGTATGGGACAAGTATGGGCCTTTACAGGACCAGTATGGAATCAGTATGAGACTAGTGCAGGCCCATATGGAACCAATATGGGCAAGTAGGGACCAGTACACAAGTCACTCATGGAGATGTTGAGCACTGGGCCGAGGATGGAGCCCTGCGGAATCCCACTAGTGACTGGTGCCAGCCTGGTGCCACCCCACTCACTGTCACCCTTTGTGCCTGACCGTGAGTCTGTGGTCACCCATCACATGTTTCAGAGCCCCAAATAGTTCATGCCTCAAACATTGATACAAAGTTTTGCTCGTTATAACAAAACCTGTATAAAGAAGCTACAGCCAAGGGAGCCTCCCTTGAAGATACCTGACTGGGACTTTGGACTGAGAGTCAAACTGCTGAGGTTAGATAAAGGGAAATTTATTGTTCAGTCATCTCAGGCTGAGGGAAAGGTATGCATTCACAAAGGCCAAAGCCACCAGCTCTGCTGAGAATCATCTCTGGCTGAGTATTGGGGTGGGGGAAACCACAGTGTGCAAGAGCCAGGTTTACACAGAGTTCCCCCCCAACTGAGAGGAGGGGGAAGAGGAGGAGGTTTTTGGTGCATGAGGCAATAAATACCCATCTTCCCTTACACAAACTGGCCCAGCTGTGGAACCCTCAACCCGACAGGCCACACTCATGGGACTTTCACGTGAGATGCAGCTGGGTGGGGGTCATAATACATCAAAGAACCCCCAAAAGTGCTCCCCAGAGGGGAGGATTGCAGGATTGCAATCACAGGATTGCTATGATGTAACAGATGCAGAGTCTGCTGCAAGAGACTGACCCCTCCCCCAGGAGGATGTGGCTGGACATTGCCGCCTGGCCTGAGTGTATATTAGCCCATGGGATTCTATGCTTTTCGGGGGGAACCATCACCACTGAGACGACCAGCTGGAGGGGATCAACAGATCATCATTGGGATCTACGGGTGGTGATATTTTCCTTATTCTGTCTCTGTCACTATGTCACCCCCCCCACCCCAACCCTCTTTCNNNTCTGTCACCCCCCCCCCCACCTCTTTTCCTACTTTTCCCTTTCTCTCTTTTCTTTCTCTCGTATTAACTATCAAATAAAACCCATACTGGTGACTGGCATATGGTCTCGTTTGTGTCTTAATTTGGGCAGAGGTATTTCTAAGAACCTTGATAATTGGATTGTAACAGCATGGTGTGTTTATCCAGCTGGAGGCTGGACAGTTTGTCCTGAAGGACCTTGGGAGAGACAGTCTAGAATGCTTTGCTGGAATCCCAGCAAAAGATTCCATCAACTGGTTTCCCTTGATGAACCAGATGGAGCCCCTTGTCATAAAAGGACATTGACAAGCTATTATTTAAACAAAAAACTAACTTTATTTACAAAGCTATAATTGGTTTGCCAACCATAATCCTTAACACAAAGTGTTATCCAGGCTCAACGCCTGTTATGACCCTTCAGACATAAACTGCTGACCAAGTCTGGGGCTGGGGTTGGATCCGGCTACACCCAGAGCCCTCTCTGAGAAGGACTTCAGGAAGTCAGGGAGTCCTTTCTGTACCTTCACCTTTCAGTCACCTAGTCAGTCACCTTTCTGTGAATCAGCGGGAGGCTGTCCCTGATCAGTCTTGCCTGAATGTCCCACTCTGGACATGACAGGCCCCCAGCTCAGCGGCACCAGCACCACAGCGTGCATAGGGACCATCCCGGTGTTCGCTGCTCCCTCGGAGTCCTCAAGATCAAGCCAGTCTGAGCTGCCAGGCAACGGATGAATTCACATTCATCTTTCTCCAAGGCCTGAAGTTCTGTGACCCAAACAGAGCTGAGTTGAGTTCCCATGTTTGCAGAGGCTGCCCAGTCCCCCAGCCTGCATTCCCCACTCACCGCTGAAAACCAGAGCAGGCAGCTCCTTGCTTTGGACCTTGAGATGCCATGCGATTGTCCCTGGGCACAGAGCTCTGTCAGCCCCTGCTGCTCCCCAGCATGCTCCCAGCAAACAGGGACCACCAGTAGCCTGGGTGTGGCACTGGGCAAGGGCTGGGGGGCACAGGGGCTGCCCAAAGAGGGACCCCGGGCTGGGGCTCACCAATGAACCTGATGGTCCCATCTTGCACACATTCCTGAGGGTCCCTCAGGTACTGCAGGCTCTGATGAAGGTACTGCTCAGCCCTGCTGCTGTCCTTCTCCATCTGGAGAGAGCATGAGGGTGTGGGCATTGTCACAGACCCTCCAGGTGGCCGGAGCAGCCCCTCCTGCCAGCACCTCCATTACCGGGAGCCCTCTTCCCTCCTGCTGGGTGCAGGGAGGGGGGATGGGCCTGGAGAAGAGCCCTTGGGGCTCTGTTCTTGATCAGGGACAAGGGTGCTGCTCCAGGCTGTGGGATCTCTTCCCCAGCCCCAGCTGCGGACCCCGTGGCCCAGCACAGTCCCTGGGGCTCATCCTCACCAAGCAGTCAGCCATCCTCCAGGTCTGCCATGTTTTCGCCACGTGCTTCAGCTCCTTCCACTTGAGGAGCTCTGCGACAGCAATCAGGGCTTTCCTGGAGGCCTGTGGGACAGCAGAAGCTGGGAGATGGCTCTAGGGCCTGGGAGAGACGACCTGGGGTGACCCTGCCCTTAGAGAGCTGGGACATGCCCCTGCCAAATCATCTTGGAACAGCCCCGGGGTACAGGGATGGAGGCTTGGAGCCCTGGCCTCCAACAGCTTTGGGGACACACCTGTCCAGGCCTTGGTGGTCCTGGGCTGGTGCTGAACCCTGCTGGAGTAGGCAGGGCCGGTGCTGGAAATGGCTGTGCAAGCTTGTCCAGCCCTGCTGCACTGGTTCTGCAGGGACCCTTCCCAGGCGCTGTGCTGGGGGAGCACTGCCCAATGCCCAGGAGCCCCAGGGGGTGTCACTCACCCAGCCCTGACATCCGTACCTGGCACACTTTGGGGACCTTGTCATTCATGCGAAGGATGAGTGGGGCCAGAACACTGTGCACGTAGTTCTTCATCCACTTCTTCTTGCTCCCCACCACTATCCCCACCAGGCCTCTGAAGGAGCTTATGCAACGCTCCCGCACCCAGCTTTCCTTCTGGAAGGAACAAGGAAAGGTGATCTTTGGAAGCAGCAGCTCCCTGCCCATAGTGAGGAGGGGTGTGACAGTAGATGAAGTGAGGGGCTATGCTCTGGGGTCAGATTCCAGAGTGGGGAGAAGCAGGCCCAGAATCCATCCCAGGAGAGCCCAGGGGAGTGGAGCCTGCTCCGGGTGCTGCTGTCATAGCTCAGCGCCCCTCTCAGGGCTCTGGCTCCACATCGGCCTCACCGCATCAAAGTAGGGCCGGAGTGCCTTCACCAGGTCCACGGCGATGGAACTGGCCTCAGTCCTCTTCAAGTGCCTCAGCACATTCCTTAGGACTATCAAGGCCTTCATCGCCAGAGACACATAGTTGTGCCGCAATAGGTTCACCAGGTCTGGCACGAGGACCTTCATTTTTCTTGCCTGCATGAAAAGACAGTTCCTATTTTGGGAGAAGGTCCATGCCTGGAACACTCCCCAGGCAGCCACCAGGCCCTACCAGGCAGGGAGAGTGTTTGGATCAGTGACCCCACGTCCTGACTCCCAGCCACCACCTTGCCCAGGGCCTCAAATCCCAGCCTGACACCACCCTGCTCACCCTGTCAGCTCTCTCCGACAGCGTGATGAGGGCCCTGAGCACCAGGGAGAGCATCTGTGTGTCTGTGTTGTTGTCTGAATACATCAGAAACCTGCAGATATTGTACGATGGAGCTAATTCCTCCTCTCGCACATCACTGGAGGCCAGCGCCTGAAAGAAACCCTGCAGTGAGTGCCTGGCAAAGCCAGCGGGGCTCCCCTGGCACAGCTCTTGCTCCCCGCCCACAGCTGAGGACAAGGGCACCAGGGCTTTTCCTGCCGACTCACAGCCACACGAGTGAGGCAGGTATTCTCATCATAGGTATGGAAAATTCCATTCTTCTCATCCTGGAGTTGGATGTGCAGCTCCTTCAACACCTTCTCCACAGTCTGGGGCACTGAGAACATCACCTCCCACAGTCTGAGGGCATTCCTGCAAGGCAGACCACTGTCAGCAGGGCCTGAGCCAGCCCTGCAGGATGTGGGGTGCCTGGGGATACTGCCCGGGCCGGCAGGAAATGGCTGAGGAGCAGTGTGCTGGCTCTGGGCTGGCTCAGCCAGCTTTGGCTGCTGCAGGCCTGGATGACCCCCATCAGGGCTGGAAAGCATGGCAGGGTAGAGGCCCCCACTCCTTGGGGTCTGGCAGCCAGAGGGTCTCAGGGTCCCTCTCCCCACAGGGACTGTCAGGGCCGGTACCTGTCTCCTCGTGGAGCGATCTGCAGCAGCGTTGTGACCACCTGCTCAGGACTCTTGTCAGCCACCAGGAGAAGCAGGGAGTGGAGGCTGTGCTGGACTTGGATGTCTGTGACCAAGCCAGTGTGGTAGATGTGGCTCACAATGCTTGGCACCTGGAGGGGACACAGGTGAGGGTGGTGGTGCTGCTGGAGCTGTGTCCTCAGCTGCCTTCCCATCCCTCTCTGCTGCCTCAAGGTGGCTTCAGGTGCCTGAGACATCTGGATTTGGGAGGGATGGAGGGAGGCAGGAAGCCAACACAGCAGGACAATCCAGACACAGGCCACTTACATCCACCAGCCACCAGTCAGGGTCTCTCCCAATCACCTCCAACATGCTGAGAGCCACCTGCTGATTGCAGATAGATGAGTAGTGGAACATCGTAATGGTTGAGAGGATGATGCCTGTCCTCTCAGAAGGTCCAAGGTATTTTCCAAAGGCCTGTGGCAGGAAGGAAAGGACCCCCACTGATTCTGGACCCCTTTGCTCACACAAATGCTGTGGACAAGAGTCCCAGCAAGGGAAGGGCTCAATACCTCGATGAGAGAATGAAGCAAGGAGGTGATCCCAACTTCCCAGTGTGCTTGGAGCTGTATATTACCCTCTGGCAGTGTCACACCTAAAGAGCAGGGAAACGTGGATGTGTCAGTGAGACACAGCTGCTGTGCCAGCAAGCCAGCCACATCCTGACAAGGGAACAAGGAATGGCTGGGGAGGAGTTGGTCATAGGAGGAGGTGGTGCGGTGGTGCAAAGGGCAACTTCCTTCAGTGTATGTATCCAGTGCTGCTTGCCCGGGAAGCTCCAAGCCCCTGGAGCTCTGCATGCAGCCCCCAGTTACAGAGTGGCTGCAGTACAGGTGAGGGGGAAGGGCTAGCAGGGCTGGAGAGTGGCAGGGCAGGACAAGAGATCTCCAGGGGACATGGGGAAGGTGCCAAGTGTGGCTGAGTCCTGCTTGGAGGAGCAGCTCAGCTACACAGGACCATCAACAGCCTGGGACAGAGAGTGTGGGGAAGGAGCAGAGATAGCAGTTCTGGGGACATCGTGGCACCTGCTCTAGACACAAGGGTCCATCAAAATGCCCGGGAAGACCAGCAGATGTATCAGGGGATGGCACTTTGCAGGGGGATGCAGCCCACCACAGCTTCTCTTACCTTTCTGCTGACAGATGAATTTGAGGAGGGCGTAGAGAGCATCCAGAGCCACATGGTTGGTCTTTCCTTCCTCAAATGACGTGAGGATGAGACGTCCAAGCACCTTCCCGAGGACTGGGATCTGGATCTGTCCACAGGCAGCACCTCTGTCCTCATCTTGACCAGCCTGGGGGAGGCAGGCAGAAGAGCAGAATGGCTGAGGGTGGTAGCTGAGACCAAAGCCCCGACCCACACAGTGTATCCAGGGCTGAATGCAGGGGGGTCAGAGCTTGGCAGGGCCCTGCAGGCCCCATATCCCAGAGAAGCCACTGGACAGTAGCCTTGCCAGGAGAGCTCCCTCCATGCTACTTGAGCAGTCCTGTCCGACACAGGGCTGGGGCAGAGCTGGCTCCTGGCTGGGAAGCCATGGGGAAATGGAGGAACCAAGACCCTTCAGCTCAGAGCCTGTGCCCAGGCTGGCTGTTCGGGCACCTCGGAGCTGCAGCTGTACCGGCCACAGGGACGGGGAGATGGCTGGAGAGTGCCCAGTCCTCACCTCCACAACGGAACAGCTGGCCAGCCAAAGGCTCAGAATGCAAATCCTCTCCAAGCCCCTCTCCCGCACAACTGCTGTCTTAGAGTTGGTGAAGGTGAGCAACACCTGGGCAGAGAGAGGCCGGGGTGAGCCCTGGGAGAAGCCACCAGCTCCTGTGGCAGCAGCGCAGCTCTGCTCCTGAGCTGGACTCCCACCATCCTTCAAGGCTTCCTCTCACCTCGAGCTCAGCCTCAGGAGGCTCCTGTGCCTGGGACAAAGGCCCCAGGCCAACCCTGTGGCCAGGCAGGTGCCACCCTCTGCAGCCCCTGTGCTCCAGCTGAGCTCCAGGGCTCCGGGGCTCCACCCTCCCCACAGTACACTCTGCCTGCTCAGAACTGGGCTGGGGACCATCCACCCAGGAGTGGGCACCCCTCCCCAGGGTGAGGAACAGTCCTGGGACTCCCACTCTTTGCACAGGCCAGACCTCCAAGATGTCCTGCAGCACCTCGCCAACTCTGAAAGCAGGAGAGTTGAGCACCATGGCCTTGAGCATGGTGTCCATGGCATCCAGGGTCTGCAGGGAAGACAGACAGTGATTCTGCTGCCCCTCCCTCCCTGGAGTCTGATCTGAATTCCCAGGGCAGGATGTCCATACTGCCCAGGAGATCCAGGGACAGCCAGTGTCCTGCAGGCACAGCAGCCTGTGGTGCTGGACATGGCTGAGCCCTGGGAAGGGGACAGAGGGATGAGGGTGGGAAAGCAAAGCAAGACCCTGCCACACCTTGGATCTCTGATCATGGGGCAGCCCAGGGTGGCCAGGAGCAGCCCAGAGGGCCTGGAACTCCTGCAGCTCATCCAGCACTTACTTGAGTGTAGAGGGAAGCCTCCAGGCTTGTCATTTCCCCTTCTGGAGGCAGACAGAGGACACTCAGAAAGCAGGAGCTTATCAGCTGTATGTTGTCCTGCAGCACCGACACCACAGAGCTGCAAAGAGAGAGGGCCCTGTTGGACACTGGTGATGGGAGCAGCGCCTCAGGGCCTTGTGCAGGTGGACACAGAGCACTGAGCTGGGGTCCCTGAGAGGGATAAGCAGGTACCTCAGTCTGGTGATGGCCAGCATGGCGAGCAGCCGCACCTCTGTGCACATCTGGTTCTGGGGCTCCTCCTTCAACAGTGCCTGTCAAGCACAGCTGGGCTGGGACCTGGCAGCTGCCACCAGCTCCTCACCCTGCCCAAGCACTGCCCTCACAGGGTGCTGGGGGTCCCTACCCCCTTCCCCAGAGCACTAGGTGTGCCCTCACCTCTATCTTCTCTGCCAGTTCATATCTGCGGCAGAAAAACTCTAGGCCTGGTAATGAGCCATGGTCCGTGGTGCTTCTGCACAAGATGCAGATACTCTCGAGAAATTTCACTTTGTGCTCCTTCATCTGGCAGCCAGGGGACAGAGAAACAATGGAGCGTCAGAAGGGGGGACACACGGCCAGCAGGACAAGAGCCCTGGGGGAGCAGCAGGGCACAGCCACCATCCAACAGGCTGTGGTTACCGGGCAAGAGAGCCTGACAAAGGTCTGGATGAATGCCATGGCTTCCTGTTCCTCTCCATACACAGGTAACCCACTGGCATCTGACAGAGAAAAGGGAGAGCTGCAGAGGATCTGGTGACAGGGGAGAGCAGGGGAAGATCTGCCCTCTGCCCAGCCCCATTCCTATTCCTCTGGCATGGCTTTCCCAGGTGGCTCCTGGCTGCAGGGTGCTCAGCAGAGCAGCTGCCATGCTGGAGCACGGCGTGGAGGGGAAAGCCCCAGTGCCCTGGGCTGAGGAATATGCTGGCAAATGGACAGGAAAGGTGCAGCATCCCATGGCATCCCTGACTCCTGCCAGCCCAGCTGCACTTCACTGCCCTCGCCCTGGAGCAGGAGCTGGGCCCCTCTGCTCACCCCCTCCTTGGCAAAAGCTGTGCTGGGGCCGGCATCCAGCCCTGAGCAGCCTCGGCACTGAGGCATCCCCGGGCTCCCAGCTGCTGTGTGCAGGGGAAACCTGATCCCGGTGTCATGCAGGGCGCACTGGGGGCCCAGCCCGGCCCAGCCCTGCCCAGCCCTGCCCAGCCCTGCCCAGCCCTGCCCAGCCCTGCCCAGCCCTGCCCAGCCCAGCAGGGCCCATCACTCACCCGTCTGCAGGGGCTGCCCTGTGGGCACCTCGGGGGGCTCCACGGGGGAGCTGCTCTCCTGGGGAGCCCCGTCCTCCTCCCAGGCCACCCTTGGCTGCCTCAGGGATCTCTTCTCCATTCTGCAGGAGAAATAAAAAGGCTGGAAGTGGGGAATGGGGAAATGGGAATCTTCGGGGAAATACCTCAGCACCAAGGAGGGGCTGCTGAGCAAGCAGGGAAGCTCTGGGCCAGCTCCACAGTCCCGTCCTGTCCTGTTGCTGTCCTGCTGGACACTGACCACAGGGGCTGCACTGAGGTGTCACAAAGGGCTCCCCTGTGACACAGCACCTGCCCCCAGCAATGGCTCCCTGGGATTGTTGACATGGAACTTGTTCCCAGCAACAGATCCCAGTGACCAATGCCCGGGCAGGGAGGTTCTGGGTGTCCCTGAGCGGCATGGGGACAGCTCAGTCCTGGGCACATGGGTGCTCCCAAAGGACCTCCAGGCCCCCTTTGCCCGCATGTCCCCTCGGGACATCCGTGCTGCCCTCCAGCATGTCCCAGAGCCCTGTGTTCAGACACTCCTGTGTCCCTCAGGATGTCCCTGTCAGTGCCCTGCAGAGCCTCTGCCCCCCAACAACATGTCGTGGGTGATGATGGGGAACATGTGTGCTAATGTCTTTACAAACAATTCCGTGGGCGAGGGTATGGGTGTTAACGTCTTTAAAATGGGTCTTAATGTCTCTTTTAACTGCAAGTAGCAAGTTTGTTACGGAGCCCAGGCAGCCTGACTCCTCAAACAGACTAATGGATCTGGGCAAGCCTGACTTTCTGAACTTTTTCATTTGAAAATGACAGGTTCAAGGGGGCATATGTGCTAGGGGTTCGGGAAGGCTGTGCCTCCCTCGTACCTTAGCTGATGGGGAAAGGAAGAGGGCAACATGCTGCGGGGAATTTAGGATAAAAGGAGACTGTGCCCTCCAAAACCTTGAGACAGAAAACCTCGTGTGCATGTGCCCCGGTGGATTCTCTGCCTTTATTCGAATAAAGTTGCAGGAATCCTCTGTCTCCTTTGAGGACACTGGCTCTTCATAGTGTGGTTTGCTGTACAAATGGGGACTCGTCCAGGATCCCTCCACCGTCTGGGTCCGATATGCGGCAAGAGGAGCTGGAGGTGCACCTCACCCAGTTTCGGAGACCAGCTCCCTTCAGCACTGGCCGGCGCCGTGTGATTGATTGGGTATGCGAGACTGTCCAGGAGACAGACGAGAGGCAGACCAAGAGCATTCGTGAAGAGTCTACAGGACGTGGACGCCCGGAGGGGGCAGTAAGGGAAAGTCGAGAAGGGTCTCGGCAAATCTCACTGGTGACTACAAACTTCGGGGAGTAAAACATGGCAGGATGCCCAGGGTGGGCAATAAAGGAAAGTCGAAGAAGGGTCTCAAGTACAGGTGTTGGAAACAATATAACTTAAATTTTTATTCTGTCTCTTTAGCTCGGCTTGAGTTGACTTTGCCTTGGGGAAAGGAATTTTCTTTAGCTTTTTAGGAGATGCAGCATCGTTCTAAGGAGATGGACTTAACACACCAACCGACTGGGAGTAGCCCAAAGATTCCCAGAAAGGTAAAAGGCCATCAACAGAACATCAGTGGCCATATATTAACATCTACCCTCAGATACCACCTTTGGCAGAGCTGGGCCCATCTGGTCCAGAAAGGACTGATAAAGAAAATTGAAGAATGAAGATCTAATTAACATCGGAGGCGAGGAGATTCGAATCCAATGGGAAACTGAATACTGGGGGTTGCTCAGTTCTGGACCAATGAACTTTGAAACAGTGCATCTCTGTGGGTTTTGGCTTTATACAGTTTGGGGGGAAATCCAGTAAAAAACATGTGTTTTTCCTTGGAATATTTTCCTTGGCACATCCTGGCCAGAAAATTAAGTCATGCCTGATTCTCTATCACTTCAAATATAGTGCTAGAGGGGTTTCATTTTCTTCCCGATTTTCGGTGACATAGGGATGAAAATGCCAAAATTCCTCCGAAGGGTCCTTTGAGATAATGTTGACGTGGTTTACACATTCTCCCAGAGGTAGTTAAGGACATGGATGCTCAGAGGGGGCAATAAGAGGAGCCGTGAAAGGGTCTAGGCAATCCACGCCCAGAGGGGGCAATATGATGTTGGTTTGGGAAATAGTGAGGAGTGGGATTTCTCCGCCTTATCTTCAAAACCTGCAGTCTAATACAGGGCCGGCTGCAAGTCTTTTGTATTCCGGGCTTCCAGGATAGGGAAAACAGGGAGGTATTGTTCCAACACCCCCACCCCTCCCCGGGTCGTTATGGAGCCAGGGTGGAGGATTTGGGTTTGTCCGCTTATTAGCCGGGATTTAAGGGGGTTTCTCTACGGTGAGGAGTGCCGAGGCCAGGTAGGAAATACCGGACCGACGGCACGGGCTGGGCACCCCTGGGGGAGGTGCGGGACCGAGCCGAGGCTGTAGGGCAGCCTGTCCCTGCCACACTGCGGGCAGGGGCTGCAGTGGCCCCCTGGCCCCAGGAGGTTGCGGGAGGCCCCGTCAGCCTGCCTGTCCCTGTGGCACCGTCGGCTGTGCCTGCTTGCAGGGCTGCGCTGGCACCTGGTGCTTCACAGAGCTTGTGGAGCTGGGAGGGCGGCCCGGGGCGCTTGGACGGGTGTGCTGGGTGTGTGAGTCTGGACACTGCGGCAGGACAGGGAGTGGCTTTGGTGTATGGACACCAAACAATCTGTCACCAAAGCCTGGCCTGATGTAAGGAGTTTTGTTTGCATCACCGGGGAGGTGAGTGATTTTGCAGAGAGCTCGGCGGCTGTGGGAGAGTGAGAGTCCACAGGCAGCGGGACCAGGGACCGGAGAGGCAGCAGAGGTTGGTTGGAAAGGCACATCAGGTATATGAAAGATATGAAAAGAGGGATGAGGAAAAGGTAAAGGTATAGGCAAGGATAATGGCACAGTTTTTACAATCTCTGACGGAAAAAATTGAAGCCAGCCCCGGGACCAAAGGGAAGGGGGTGGCCACCAGGACAGTGATTGGGAAGGAATCAATGTGCCATTTGTAAAAAAGAACATTAGAAATGGATTGTTAAGGGTGTCAGGATCTGCTCTTGTACGGGGGACTCACCACACTGGAGCCCTTGCCGAACTGAGAAGTGTATTTCCTAGTAGACACGGGATCCTCTTTGTTGATGCCCCAAAAAATAGGTTGGAAACAAAACCCCATAGACTGGTATCCATAGAGCAGGTATTTGTTTATTGCAGCACTGGAGGTGAGTGGGATCATTCCACCTATCTCACCCACCTTTGTCAAACGTTGTGGTTTATTCATACAGCAAATTTCACTCAGTATTACTACCTCACTCTAACACCATCATATATGCCCCAAAACTAATTTACATAACATGATCTCACGGTTATAAATAGCTCTTTTGCACTGTGCTTGTGCCTCCCCAGTTCGGTGGTCGTAGGGGTCTCTTCTTGATGAAGGCCCAAGGTCTTCTTTGGATCTGAATTTTTCATCTTTGTCTTCGGAGTTATGGTGTTCCTTGGTCTCTCTGGTTCTAAATTCTGTATTCTGTGGCTAATTGGCTTTACATTTGCCAATTTCTTGTTAGTGCTATACTTGTCCACTTTTGAAGCTATCCACCTGGTGAGGTTTTTGTCTATTCAGCATTAAGCAACTAGTTAAGCATATAATAGCCATTATGTTGTGTAGAAAGTTATAATCCAAGTTATATTACTATAAAAAGTTATAATTCAGGTCATATAGGTATAGGAAGCTATAATTCAGATTATATCGATATAGAAAGTTATGATTCAGGTTATATAGGTATAAAAGCTATGATTCAGGTTATGTTGATATCTTATAACTAAAGCTATATAAGCACCTTGTAACTCCGACCCAGGTTATATAGGTATCAGCATCCACAAAGAGCATGTGGGTCAAACCCGGCCTTCTTGGCAATGCTGATCCTTAAAACTCATGCTGTCTGGACCCAAACTCTGAGCTCATGTTACTAGCCAGGCCTCTGCCCAACTGCCCAGCAGGCTGTGGGGACATGGGGGTGGCAGAGCAAGTGCCAGGGCCAGCAGGGAGCTGGGATGGGGGCAGAGCCAGGAGAGAGAGCTCTCCCACAACCCCTGGAATGTTGGGGTTTGGACCCTGGCAACTGTCAACAGCCCATGGAATGTTGGGGTTTGGACTCTGCAGCTGCCAACAGCTCTTGGAACTTGGGGTTTGGACCTTGCAAAGGCCAATGGCACTTTGGTATTGTGCTCTTGACCCTGCAAAGGCGAACAGCCTTTAGATATTTACATTTAACCTTGCTACTGCCAGCATCCCCTGGACATTGACATTTGCACACTGCTCATGCCGGGGGGCAGTTGGAGACCCAGCAGGTGAGAAAGCTGCTGCTCTCCCTGTGCCAAGCCACCCATGAGGGGTGGGGTTGGGGTTTGGGGGCAGGTTTGGGGTATGGTACAGGACCGGATTTGGGGTGCAGGATGGGACTCGGGGTGCACGACTCAGGGTTTGGGATGCAGGTCAGAGTTTGGGGTTCAGGTCACGATTCGGGGTTCAAGTTAGGATTTGGGATGCAGCACTCATGATTTGGGGTGCGGTGGGGACCCGTGCGCTTTTCGGATCTCACGAGCAGCGCGCGGGTGCTCTGGTTGAACAATCCCACGTAGTCCCGGAGCACATCCCCGTGGAAGGCGGGCGTCAGGAGTCGGCGGTGCCGCACCCAGCGCTGCCCTCGGCTCAGCAGCAGCCCCTCCCCTGGAGCGGGGACATCGGGGTCCGCCGGGGGCACCCAGGGCGGTTATCCCTGTCCACCACTATCCCTGTCCCCTGTGACACATCCGGATCCACCGGGGGTACCCGGGGGTTCTGCCCCCAAAACCTGCTGTCTCCTCCCCTGTGAGACCTGTATCTACCAGGGATACCCAGGGGGGCTGTCCTTGTCCCCCACTGCTCCTGTTCGCTGTGATACACCCGGATCCATCCTGGGGGCAGCCAGGGGTGAAGTCCCTGTCCCCCCCTGCCCCTGGGACACACCCAGATCCATCTGGGGGGGCACCCAGGGGTGCTGTCCCCACCCCAGCTGCCCCCACTTACCCAGCCAGGGCTTGAGGAAGCCGTAGGAAAATTCGTCCTTGGGGGCCACGAAGGCTGTGGAAGACAGTGACGGGATGGGCAGGGGTTCACTGGGGTGACATCAAGTTCCCTGGGTGGGGACACTGGGGGTGTGACCCCCCCCCATCTGCACCCATGACCCTCAGGTGCACACCATGGGGTGGAGATCCTCTCCTAGCACCCATGGCCACCATGGGATGGGAGCTGGGGGTCAACCAGAGGCTGGCCATGGTGACACCTCTGGGGACCTGTGGGGTTGGGTTGCTGGGCACTGCCAGGTGTCTGTGCCAGGTGCAGAGATGCCCATGGGTGGCCCTAGGGACCCATCTGATGTCCCATGTCCTACCTGAGGCCCTGAGGAGTGGCCGGAGGGTGCTGGGGTGAAAGAGGCGCAGGACAGGCAGCCAGGAAAGTCCCCACCAGAGGCAGCCGTGACGGTACTGGGCCACCAAGGCGTCCACCTGCTGTAGGCCTTTCTCTGTGCTCTGCCCCTGGGGACAGCAGGGGACATGTGTGTCATTGGGAGCACAGATAGGCTTGGGCTTTCCTCAGGACACTGCCAGCCTTGGGGACATGTGTGTCTGTCCCCATTGTCCCCTCCCAGACGCCACCACCCTGTCCTTACTGTCCCACCCCAGGTGCCATCACCCCATCCCCTCTGTCCCCTCACAGGTGTCGCCACCTCATCCTCACTGTCCCCCCAAGTGCAACCACCCCATTTCTTCTGTCCCCTTGCAGGTGCCACCCCCTGTCCCCTCACCATGCCAGCGTGTCCCAGCAACCAATTGCGCCACGGTGGGGTGGGGAAGTCGTTCAGTTGACGACAAGTGGCCTGGAAGCGGGTGACAGCCACCAGCGCATCCCAGAGCCACCGCAGCAGCAGACTGGGGGTGTGACTGCCCAGGGCCACCGCGCCCAGGGGACCCAGGACCGCAGCCACCGCCACGGAACCGCTCCTAGGGACAGGCAGGGGAAAGGACAAGGGTCGGGTGTGGGCGGTGCCACCCGCGGGGTCACATGGCCCCACACTGGGTGTCACCTGATGCGGATGCGGCTTTTGTCGTAATGCACGTCCTGCTGGCAGCGTCCCTCCATGTGTATCCTGGTGGCGTTGTGTCCCTTCCCCTCTGTGTGTCCCCATCCCATGTGTGTGTCCCTGTCCCCCCATGTGTCCTTGTCCCTCCTTCTGTGTCCCCCTCTGTATGTCCCTGTCCCTGTCCACTGCCGTGTGTGCCTGTCCCCCCCCGAGTGTCCCTGTCCCCCCCGAGTGTCCCTGTCCCCATCTCCCCCATGTGACCATGGCCTCTTCTGTGTGTCCCTGTCGCTCCCCGTATGTCCCCTGCCCCCAGTGGGGCCAAAGTCCCCGAGGTCCTGGGGCCGTGTCTCACAGGGTGTCCCCGTGTCCCATAGGATGTTCCCATGGCTATTCCTGGCGTGGAGCGTCTGCGCCCATCCCGGCACAGGTAGGGACACACAACACCCCATGTTGCCCTATGACACCCTGTCGGAGACTGAGATAGTTCAAGCCTCAAACATTGATATAAAGTTTTACTCATTATTTACTGATAAAAACTGTACAAAGAACTTACAACCAAAGAAGCCTCCCTGAAGATACCAGAGTGGGACTTTGGACTGTAAGGTAAGCTGTCGAGATGAGATACTATTGTTCAATCATCTCAGCCTAGGGAGAAACTAAGAAAGCCGAGGGAAAGGAATGCATCCACAAGAGAGCCAAACGCAGCAGAAATTGTTCCCTGGCTAGATTTGGGGTGGGGGAGACCACAGCCCACAGAAGCCAGGTTTACACAGGCCCCACTCCCCCCGAAATGGGGAGCGGGGGGAGGAGGTTTCGGGTGTGACCTCTGGTCAGAGGCAATAAACACCAATCTTCCCTTACCAACTGGCCCAGCTGTGGAACCCCCAGCCACGAAGGCCACATCTGCAGGACATTGACGTGAGAGGCAGCTGAGGAAGGGGGTCATAATCCATCAGAGACGCCGCAGAAATGCTCCCCAGAGGCTTTGCACCACAGGACTGCACTTGATGCAACAGATGCAGAGTCTGCTGCAAGAGGCTGCCCCCTCCCCCAGGATGACATGCCTGGACATTGCC
>VZRM01000333.1:10003-23404 GCA_013397955.1 Grantiella picta | reverse complement strand
CGGGGTTGGTGGTGGTGAAAGAGCGGGGAGGAAGAGTAAAGAGCACTGTGATGTCACCATGGCATACCCATGACTGCTCTTGACTTCTCTTTAGCAGCCCAGAGTCTTCTAGGATGTGACCATGAAGTGTCTGTCACTGCCGGTGACCTCATGGCTCCTTAGAAGCCCCAGAGAGCCCTGTGATGTGACCATGGAAGCCCTGTGAGTGCAGGTGAGCTCAGGGCTCTTTAGAAACTTGGATGACTCTGGGGTGTGAGGATGGAAGCCTTGGGAGGGCCTTTGACCAGACTGGTCTTTAGCAGTTTACAGAAACCTGAGATGTCACCATGGAGCCCCTGTCACTGTCAGTGACGTCAGAGCTCCTTGGCAACCTAAAGACATGTGGGATGCCACAATGGAGCTGCTGTGATTGCCGGTGATCTCACTGTTCTTTAGGAGCACTGGGATGTCACCCCTCTGAGTGTCTGCGACAAAGAATCTTTTTAGCAGCGTAGAGACACCTGGGATGTCCCTGTGGAGTCCCTGTAACAGTGTGTGACCTCATGGTTCTTTTGCAGCCTTCAAGACCCTTGGTATGTCATCATAGAACCATGAGTGGCTGTGACATTACAGCCCTTTATCAGCATGGAGACACCTAGAATGTCACTGTGGAACCACTGTGGGAGCCTGTGACAACACAGCTGCTTAGCAGCCTAGAGGCATGTGGGATGTCACCACCGAGACTCTATTAGAGCCCTTGAGGTCAGTGCAGTTTAGCAAATGGGAGACTCTTGGGATGTCCCCATGGAACCCCTAGGATTGCCCCTGACCTCACTGTTCTTTAGGAGCGTAGAGACCACTGGAATGTCACCACAGAACTTCAGTGATTGCCAGTGCCAAATGGGCTCCTTGGCATGTAGAGACACCTGTATTGTCCTCATGGAGTCACTGTGACTGCCTGTGACCTCCCAAGTATTCGGAAGATGAAAGAGCCCTGGGATGTCACGGGATGTCACCATGGAGGCCCTGTGATCTCATGTGACCTCATTGCTTTTAGCAGCCCAGAGAGACTTGTGATGTCACCATGGAGCCCCTGTGCCTGTCTGTGATCTCTCTACTTTTGAGCATGCTGGAGATAACTTTGATGTCACCATGGACTGGAGGGGGGGTTGGTTCAGGGAGTTAGAGTGGGAGGAGGAACGTATGGTAGGGCTCACTGGAAACTGCGCAGGCACTGAGTCAGTAGGGATGGCACGGGAACCCAGGCCTGGGAAACATTCCTGTCCCCCACTTGCCAAATGCAGTCACAGGAAGCAGGTCTGCCCTCCGCTGGGACAGGAGGCCACATCTCCACACTGGAACAGGGGCCAGGTGTAGCCTCGGTCCCCAGCATGCCAAGTTTGGTCAAAGAAGGCCAGGTCTACCCACTGGGGTCTCAGGCATGGTTTGCCTGCTGCTGGCATGGGAGGCCTTCCCTCCTCTACATGGGAGGCCAGGTCTGCTCATCAAAATAATCAGAGTAGTGGTATTTCACTGATGACTGGGACACCAGTCCCACACTGCCGAGTGTGTACCCAGCCTCCCACTTATTCTGTACCTCTCATGTCTCTTCACAGTGCCAGACCACAGTCAAGCTCAACAGGGTCTTCCTTTCCCGCTGATTCTGCCAAGCCCATTCCCTTGACTGTGGTTTCGTTGCATAGTAGGCAGGGATAGTGGGAAACTTGTTTGTCCATTCATGTGTATCGCTAATTAGATGACAAGGCATTTGGCTGTTTATCGAGCATATATTTTCATATATGTTCCTTTTCTGGGTTAAATATAGGTGGCCCATCCACCTTGGTCAAAATTGGTAAAATTTTGCCCCAGAATTGGAAGGAATGTGACAAGGTGTGGTAAGATGAATCCTTTTTCCCCAAGTGTTGTCCCTACCTACTATCCATGTCTGCTTTAATGTCATTTAAACTTTATTTAACATAAACGTTTACAACATTTGACAACCGATGGAGCTTTGCTGGCAGACCTATGAACAATATCAACTGAGGTGAATAGTGCTCTGGAGGCTAGGGCCTGGGCAGTCTTCTCCTGCCTCATTTTGGAGAGACCCAGGCACTGTAGGAGCACATAGTTTCCATAGAACCACTTTCCCCGCACTTCCAGAGGAAAGCCCACAAACTTGATGTCTGTTGCATTAGTGAACTCTTGAATTTGTTTGTGAAGATGTTAGTATTTCTTCACTTTTTCAATTGCTGCCTCTTTTAAAGATGAACCAGTGTATTCATATCTGATTGTCACATCCACCATGAATACCTGTTTCTCTTTCCCGAAGATCAAATCTGGTTTATACAATTGGTTGTTGTCATCCCTCAAGTGTGGCTGTTGAAACACTGTCCAATCCTTTTTAGCTTCACTGGCTACCATTTCACAGATGTAATTATGTGTTTTAATCCTGGCATTTTGTGTTACTGCACAGTTTCCTACTATATGAGAGCATGTTTCATTTTCAGCCTTACAATACCTGCAGGTTTTGATGCATTGATCTTGTCTTCCTCTTGACAGGAACTCTCTCATGGGGTAGACGTTGGACCCAGCTGCAATGCTGTTGTTAGTCTCCTGTGAGGTATGCCTGTGTATCTCAAGATACAGAAATTGCTGATGTTATCCTCCTCAAAGTTTGTAATACCATGGCCTTGGGATACCGGCTGTTTCCATTTATTCAGTTCCTGTTTTCTCCAGTTACATGGTGATGGATATTCAGTTTTTGGAGTAGCTAATTCCCATTCTGATGTTGTGTCATCACCTGCACCATCCAGCAGTTTTGTCTTAGGTTTAGGCTCCCCTATAGAGAAGAGAGGATCTTTTCTTCATCTCCTCCAGCTCTTATCCATAATTTCCTATATACTTGATCTAAGCATTCTTTCAGGAATGACCTTAAGGCTTCATCCAAAGATTGGGCAAGTCTGCATAATCTTCGGGCTTGTATACTTGGAATGAGTCCCATCAACTTTGTGATACCCAAACCTCCATCCTTCCTGCTGGAGTATAGGATGGCATCAGATGTGCACGGTGGTGGGTGTAGCCAATCATTGACAGTTGATTGAATTTGAAGGTCAAGGGGTTCACGGAGCCCTGCCTTCATTTAGGTGTGGTCTGCCAGGTATATTAGTCTAGGGATGGTATATGTTTTTAATAAGTCGATTTCCTGTTAAGGTTTTAATGGTGCTTTATCAATCCATTGTAACCATTCCTCCAGTTTTGTGGGTAGCCAGATTCAGATCTGCCAGTCGAGGGATCAATCAGCAAGCCCAAATATATCTCTGAAATTCTTGGGTCCATCCTGTTGAGGGGAGTGCCATGGACAGTCCATGCTGGGCAGTCATTGATGGTGTAGGAGTCTTTTGTTGGCTTGAAAAAAAAGCCATGGCATTTTCACATGACAGAAGGTCTCTAGAATCTTGATGTTTTCAGTCGTGCCCTCCCAGGAGTCAATAATACTAAGTCTTCAGCAAAGGCCACCACTGTAATGCTGTTCTTTCTGTGTTGATACCCTTTTCCCTGAGTTTCCAGTTTACAGAGCAGAGGGTCTAGTGCCAGATTAAATAGCCGAAGTGACATTGGATCCCCTTGCTTTACACCTTTGAGAATCTTCATGGGATCTGACTTTTTATTTTTGGTAATATTATCTTATTATGTAATATTATTGTTTAATTGTTATAATATTAATTATACGTGGTAATGCACATACGGATGTTCTTGCATGTGTTCTTTATGAGGTGTATAATGTGTGGGTCCACCTTTTGTGTTCCAGACCCATCAAGATACGTTGATGACTTAATGATGTTGAAAGCCTTGGTGCTGTCCACAGATACTGCTCCTAACTCTCTGTGCTCCTTTTTTGCATTCTGCATCAATAGTTGTAGTAGCTTTAAATTTTCAGAATGAATGTATCCTCCCTGGCTAAGGTTAATGGGGCATGCCTTGGTTAGCCCAGCTAATATAATTCTAGAAAATAATCTGAGAATTATGGAGTGGATGGTGATAGGTCTCCAGTTACTAATATTGTTTAAGTGGTCTAGTTGATTAGATTTTGGTATTAAGACCATCCGACATTCCCTCACCATGTTCCTGAAATGAGCCAGAGACTCAAGATTCCCATAATCTAGGAATACTTGGAGTACATTTTAATGAGATCCCCCAATGTAATCCCATCTGGCCCTGGAGCAGAGTTCCTATTAATTTCCTGTATGTTTTTAGCAATCTCTGTAATAAGGCCCAGAAGGCATTTAATTACTTTCCATTTGAAATAAATTTTCCAAGGCACATAATATTCCTGGTGGTTCCCATCTTGATATAAAAACAGAATGGACTTTGCGAGATGGTATTTCACATTTCAAGACTTCAGTATAATCTAAAATAATATGCACTAGTTTCCCCCGTCAATGTGAAATAATCATTGAAATTGTAGATGTTGGTTTTTTTTTTTTTTAATGGCCCTCTTCTTCCTCCATGTGAATTTTATCTCCTGGGTCTCTTGCTGTTTTTGTCCCCCAATAGTTTTTATTGTTTGGCACATCATATTCAGGCATTCAAAACAGTCTTCAGGTGACTCATTACTTATTGATGATGGGTCGTGTCCCTCAATACTCTTCCTAAATGCCCACTGATAATTGTTAAATTTGTATGTTGATAACCATTTTCTTATGATGTTTTGATAATGAAGCTTGGATTGTCCCTCTCTTGGTAGATCACTGTTCATGGGGTGGTATTCCTCTCTCTCTAGGTGGTATTCCTCTCTCTCTAGGTGGTTCCCATCTGAGGTAGTTTCCTCATTCTACACAGGACTTTTGTTTGGTAATAGGTGTCCTTGTCACTCATTTGCTTTGCAGTTTTAGATGGGATATGCTCCGCAATTTATTGATGTTCTTGTTACCCTCATACTGTTTCATCAATTGTTTCAGGAGTTCCTCTTCTTCCTTAGACCTGCACCATTTGTGGGCTCCTCTAGCAGATGTCTCTTTGGGCCAGCAAGTAGCAATCTGTTCCATATTTCTCACAAGAGGAGTACCAATCTCTTGTGTTGTCCCAGGCCGATTGTGGTTTCAAAGTCTCTTTTGCACTCCTCACAAGTCCGGTCACCAGCTGGGGCCACCTCTGCAGTTCCTTTGCATCGTGGGAATGCATCAAACTGATGCTATGATAGTTTCCATTCCATTTACCACACGTGGCACATCTAAACAAGAATTTCCTCCCATTGGTTCTCTTCAGATGTTCAATCAACCCCAGCACTTGATCTATCCAGGTTCTGCAACATGGACAGGGTGGATTTTTGTCCAGCACCATAAACACTGGTGTATCTCCTGGTTCTGGGTCCATGCTGGTCCCCAAGGTAGATGTGGATGTTTCGAGCCATTGTTCTCATCCTGACTGCTTTCCTCACTGTTCTGTCTGTAAATTATATTTCCTCCCAAGGCAGGTGTAGTTGTTAGATCCTCATACACCTCGGGGTGCCTGGCCAAACCCTCCCACTGGGTGTAAAGATGGAATCCCCCATCAGTCTCTACCCAAGAGTTACAAAACTCCAACCTCACTAAATCAGCCTTCTCTCCCACCAGTTTAGAGGGTATAGGTGTAAAATCTGTGGCCAAGACTTCCTTCAAATCTGAAGGATCAGTTTCTGTGGCTGTTGATACATGGAGTAATCCTATTGACTGCGCCATTGTGTCAGATTTGTAGGTTTAGTCAGTCCAGTTGAGGGTGGTATAAGTCAGCAGCAGACTCTCAGCTACTGTCGAGTTGTGTCAATCTAATGCCCAGGGACCAGGCCCTGGGTAGTGAGCTCCTTAAAGCTGCTACCAAAAAGTTGGTTTCACTTTTTTGTGAAGCTGTCATTGGGTGGCGAGTCCAAATGATAGGAAGGGGTAACTGTTACCACTTCTTTCCCACACTGGGACAGAGTGGACTCAGTTACCCCAAGGGTGTCTGGCCGGACCACGAGGAGGTGCGATTTCTGTGGCAAGGCCTGGTTAGGAACTATGCTCTCATAGTTTCCTGGATAGTAGATAGAAGACAGTGGGAATCTCATTCATCCATTCATGCACATCGTTAATTAGATGATGAGGCGTTTAGCTATTTTTTGAACACATTTAAGTACTGTCTGTTTCTTTCCCAGTTAAGTATAGGTGGGGTGGGGATTCAACACGAGGTTGTTCCCTTTTTGCTCACTGTTCCTGAGGGAATCCTCCTTAGATCCTTTCCCTCTACTGATTGATAACGCTCAAATCCAGAGGCTCACCAGGTCTGAGCTAGGTCACAAGCCCAAAGCTGTGCCACCCCTTGTGGGTGTTTCACTTCCTTTGGCTTTTTCAATTCCATGGCTTCCTGTTCCTCTCCAAACACAGGTAACCAGTTGGCATCTACCAAAGGGGAAGGAAGGGAGGGCTGCAGAGGGTCTGGTGACAGGGGAGAGCAGGGGAAGATCTGCCCTGTGCCCATTCCTCTGGCACGGCTTTTCCATGCGGATCCTGGTGTTGGGGAAGATGAAATAGGAAAGCCTTATAGATATGATTACCTTGCGAAAGATGCTGAAAATATGGAAAATATGAGCGAGATTGAGATGAAGACAAGGTTTGAGTTGTAGAGTAACTGAAGAACAATGGTATAGCTGACTGAAGATAATCCCCCTTCCTGACAAAACAATGCCCTCTGCCCAGGCAAATCCAAAGGTCAGAAGCAGACCCTGCCTGCCAGGTAGAGATCCCAAAAAGCAATTTTTTTAAGGTTTGAAACATGACCCCATATGGTAATGTGATGATTCTTATAGGTTGTATGTAAATGCTGTAGGGTTTGTAGTTTGTCTTAGATTGGTTAAAGAGAATTTGAATATTCAACAGAGAAGATGATTTATTGTATTGTAAACAGCAAATCGCTCTCTTTTCTCTCTATCTCTCTGTCCGCTGGCCTGTTTTGAGCTGCATCTTGCAGCCCAGCAGGCTTCTCACACCCACGCTATTACGCAGTAAATCCTCATGGCTCTGAAGCTCATCTTTGGAGATCTATTGTCTCTGTTTTTACCCCATAGCTAAACCCCGCGGAGTTGTTCCTCACATCCTGGCTGGAGGGTGCTCAGCAGAGCAGCTGCCATGCTGGAGCACGGCGTGGAGGGGAAAGCCCCAGTGCCCTGGGCTGAGGAATATGCTGGCAAATGGACAGGAAAGGTGCAGCATCCCACTGTCACCAAAACCAGGAAATAAACTCTCCAAATGGTTTGTTAGGTTAGAAAGCTGACATTCCTTTATTAGCAATGCTGGATGCATGGGGACTTCTCCTCAAAGTATGCATGCTCAGACCAAGGTTTATATTCCTGAAACTAATACTTCCTCATCAGTTCTCTGTATACATGCATATATGCTAATTATTCCAAAGGACTTGTTTGCATATGGTTTCAGATCTTCTTCTGATGAGTCGTCTCGAGAGTATCTCAGATATCACCAAGTGATAATATACTTCTCTTACCATTCTTTGTTCTGACACCCAGTCCTAGCTCAAATCTAAGATAGCAGCTCATCCATATTCACTAATACAAGTAACCAAGGAAGCATTAAGTGGAACACAATTTAGTAGTCACAGAATTAGGGAGTTAACACAAGGACACAGTGATCTCTGGCATTTGTACTAAGCCCTGTAGGTACAAACCCAGCAGGGCCCATCACTCACCTGTCTGCAGGGGCTACACTGTGGGCAACTCGGGGGGCTCCACTGGGGAGATGCTCTCCTGGGGAGCCCCATCCTCCTCCCAGGCCACCCTTGGCTGCCTCAGGGATCTCTTCTCCATTCTGCGGGAGAAATAAAAAGGCTGGAACTGGAGAAGGGGTTGTGAGAAACATCCTCTTACTAATTAAATTTTGAAAGGATTTATTCACTCATTTTCATAGTACAAACAACGATAAGAGGCTTAGAATGGCTGTCTGCCTTTACACAAAGCGAAGTGCAGCGCTGGGTGCTTAGCCACCCATGGCGGGGTAGCCAAGGGCACACCTTCTGGCTAGGGGATACAGTTTTTATAACCCCTAACCCAGCCTCCTTCAGGTGCTCCGATTGGCTCTTTGTCTTCAGTCCTCCTTGGCTCGTCCTTTCTAGGGTCTTCTGATAGGTTAGCTGCTTGCCCAGCTCTCCCCTTTCTTAAACAAAACATTTGAGTTAGCCACAACAAATTAACAATTAGACATGACAAACCTATAGAGGTAACCATAACATTTATCAGCCCAAACAAATCTATTGAGGTAGTTAAACCATTTATCGGTTAATCCCAACAAACCTATAGAGATAGCCATAACATTATCAGTTAACCCCAACTAATCTATGAAAGTAGTCATAACATATACAAAACCATTAACAACCATAACAAAAACCTCATAACCCTTTATGAAAGCCAACTCCATGACTTCATTTATAACAAGGGAAATGGGAATCTTCGGGGAAATACATCAGCACCAAGGGGCTGCTGAGCAAGCAGGGAAGCTCTGGGCCAGCTCCACAGTCCCGTCCTGTCCTGTTGCTGTCCTGCTGGACACTGACCACAGGGGCTGCACTGAGGTGTCACAAAGGGCTCCCCTGTGACACAGCACCTGCCCCCAGCAATGGCTCCCTGGGATTGTTGACATGGAACTTGTTCCCAGCAACAGATCCCAGTGACCAATGCCCGGGCAGGGAGGTTCTGGGTGTCCCTGGGTGGCATGGGGACAGCTCAGTCCTGGGCACATGGGTGCTCCCAAAGGACCTCCAGGCCCCCTTTGCCCGCATGTCCCCTTGGGACATCCGTGCTGCCCTCCAGCATGTCCCAGAGCCCTGTGTTCAGACACTCCTGTGTCCCTCAGGATGTCCCTGTCAGTGCCCTGCAGAGCCTCTGCCCCCTGACAACATGTCATGGGTGAGATTTGCTCAAGCCTAACAAATCACTGGGTTTGACACAGCTTTTCTCTGCCTCACGCCATCAGAAGAGCTTGTGCAGAAAAGGGGACAAAGAAAATGAAACTTCTGCTGAGATTGCCCTTTCTGGATTTGGCAGCTCCCAGCAACTGTGATTCACCTCTCCCTGGTGCTTGCTTGATCTGCTCTGGCACCGTGATGGTGAACACCCTCTTACAACCACAGCCCCTTTCCCACTTGGAACATCACCTCCAGCACTGCTCTGCTTGGGACGATGGTGCTGAACGCAAAGTCTGTGCTGAACCTGGAAAATCTCATCAAGAAAACTGAACTGGAGTGGACTTCTTGCTGGATTTTTTCCCCAATCATACAAAATCTTCATGGTGTTGTAAAACAAATAGGTAGACTTAGAGATGCCCATCTTAGATGAGCGCCCACTGCATGATCTACTTTGAGTAGATCCCACGCCTTTCTTAAGCACTTCATGGTCACTGTGACTCCAGCCTGACAAAGATGTGCTGCGATGCCTCTTTCTGTTACAGGGACTCCATTTGCACAGCAAATAGTAAATTTGGTAACCGTGGAGTTTCTTCATGTTCTGGGGTTTCTGAGGGGCTCCCGTGCTGTTTGTGGAGTGGATTCCCAGGCGGTTCATGGTGTGGGTTCACAGGAGGTTCCTGGTGGGCTTCCCAGCAAGTTCTTGAACAGTGCCCAGCTCGTTTCCAGGGGGCTTCCTGGGCAGTTCCTGGGTTGGGTCCCAAAGGGGCTCCTGTGGTCGTTCTTGGGTGTTTCCCACAGGGATTCCCAGGTGGGTTCCTGGGTGGTTCCTGGGCAGTTTTAGGGAAGTTCCTGGTGGGGGTTTCCTGGGCAGACTCCTGGGTGGTTCCTCAGCAGTTTTCAGGAGGTTTCTAGGGTCGTTCCCTGGGTGGGTTCCCATGTGGTTCCTTGGCCTGATCCTGGGATGGGTTCCCAGGTGATTTTAGGGTGGCTCCTGGGTGGGTTCCTGGGCAGATTCCCAGGCAGCTTCCTGGGCAGTTCTAGGGATGTTCCTGGGGTGGTTCCCTGGGTGGGTTCCCATGTGGTTCCTTGGCCTGATCCTGGGATGGGTTCCCAGGTGATTTTAGGGTGGCTCCTGGGTGGGTTCCTGGGCAGATTCCCAGGCAGCTTCCTGGGCAGTTCTAGGGATGTTCCTGGGGTGGTTCCCTGGGTGGGTTCCCATGTGGTTCCTTGGCCTGATCCTGGGATGGGTTCCCAGGTGATTTTAGGGTGGCTCCTGGGTGGGTTCCTGGGCAGATTCCCAGGCAGCTTCCTGGGCAGTTCTAGGGATGTTCCTGGGGTGGTTCCCTGGGTGGGTTCCCAGGCCATTCCCATGGTGGTTCCCAGGTGCTGTTTCCAGTCTCAGTGGGGCCACTGCCCTGTTCCGGCTGCCCCACTCCCTCTTGCCCACCCAGGGTGTCCCTGCCCAGCCCCGCGCTGCGAGTGGCTCCCCGTTGGCAGCACTGCCCTGGCACTGGCACTCAGGGGGCTCCTGGTGCCCAGGGAGCTGCGGGACAGAAGGAGCACAGAGATGGAAATACTGTGTTCCAAAGGGGCTCTGGCCTGGAACTTCACTGCTCTTTAACCAAATGCTGCACATAGAGCTTTGCTGCTCTTCACACCATCTGTAAACATCTGTCCTGGATTAATGATAAAACTCTCTCCTCTGAGAGCGAAGGGCTGTGACACCCCCTCCCCCACCNCAGGACCACATTTTTTTGGGGCATATAAACCAACGATAGGGGATAATGGATTATCATAACATCACTCCAGGACAACATCTCCTTACTGAAACGTGCTGTAGGGAAAGGACTGAAGACCCTGTGGACAGGTAACTGGGGGTACAGTTAGAGAAAACTGAGTTCTATTGGCATCCTAACAGGAGTTAGAACAGTATGGAAATTCTAGGGTAAATCATGGTTGCTGCTCCCTGGATGGAATGTGGTTGGCAGGACTTGAAACCTATCCCAAAATGATTCCCTGAACACACACACCTGCCAAGGGGGATGGAATGGAGGGTGGAGCGGGATGGAGACACCACGGCCGGGCTCTGTGGGAATCCTTGCAGGGAAAGGAACTCAATGGTACTTTTCAGCTAATAAACCACATAGCACCTGTCAGCCAGGGGAGATAGGGGAAGATGTCCTGATGCTGAGCCAGCGACTGTGGTGAAATCTCTTTCCTCAGATGAAGTTGGTTTGTTAAAGCCTATGACAGTAATATTAATGCACACCTCCATTCCAAAGTTACCCATCCCCAAGGTACGACCACCCCTCACTCTGCGTTCTGTGTTCTTTTTGATTGTATCTTTAAAAGTAAAGCGAGAGATTTTACCCAATCAGTAACAAAGGTATGTTTGACTCGAGTCACTCAAGCTCCACCGAAACACAAAGAAATAGTATAAAGTCAAGAATGGGGAAGAAGTTAGGGAAGATTCCATCATAACTGCTGGGATCAGTTGAGGGGCTGAACCTGTCTTCTTCCCTATAGGGATGCCTATTGGGTAAGAATCATGCTTCATGCACGCTATTTATTTTATTGGAGATTAGAGCTTGTTTTTGTATTCCTTTGGGCATGTTTTTACAGCCAGATACTATCACTGTCAATCCTCAAACCTTAACCTGTCACGAATTTGTATTAATAAAGGGTGTTACTCCATAAACCGTCAGTGTGAGTCTCCACTTTAATAAAGGGGAAGAGCTGCTGAGGGGTCTCCCTTACACTGTTGGTGTTTTCCTGACTAAGTCAATCAAACACCCCCTAATCCAGCAGGACAGCTCAGTGAAGGATCCCCGTAAGGGAATGCTGACAGACTGGGCGGGCACAAGGGTCTTGGCTTTCCTGGGACACTGACAGACAAATCGAATACTAAGGGTTGAATAAATCTCTTCACAGTAAGGGTCAAGGGAGCCTCCCCTTTTCATGTCATAGTCACAATGGCCCCTTAGTTCCACGAGGTTCTGTCGTGTCACAATGGAATCACAGGTTTAGCAATGTCACAGTGTATCCTTGGCTCCATGCTGCATTGCCCCTTGGTTCAATCTTCCATCATAGCACAATGGTCTCCTTGGTTTCAAAAAGCCCCACTGTGTCACAATAGCCCCTTGGTTCCATGAGGTTCCACAGGGTCACAATGCACCATGGGTTCCATGTGGCCCCGCTGTGTAAAAATTGACCCTTGGTTCCATGAGGCCCCACTGTGTCACAATGGTCTCTTGGGTTCGCAGTGTCACAATGGACCATTATTTCCATGAGGCCCTGCTGTGTCATTAGGGCCCTTTACTTCCACAAGACCCCACAGTGTCACAATGGCCCCTTGGTGTCATGAATGGGTGGGTCGGTGCTCCTGTACCCTCAGCAGCTGGAGGGACACTGTGCCAGAGCAACCAGGCCTCTTAGCAGGCAGAGGAGCTCCTTTCAGAGCACAGAACTGCGGGAGCTCAACACCCAGGTCACCTGTGCACTGGCATCCTCTTCTCCAGGGACACACACCACCTTCAGCTTGGAGGCCACAACTGCTTTCCCTTCCCAGCAGCATCCACTGCTGCCGTGTTCTGCCCGGGCTGGCCTGCTGCACCCTGAGGCCAAGGCTGGCTCTGGTGTCTCCTGTTGAGGTTTTCCCCTGTTACCCAGCAGTTTGGTAACAACTCGATTCCTTTCTTGTCTCAGGGAACAGCTCTGGCCTCAAGTGGGGAAATCACACACCACCTCTTGAGCCTCATTGTGCCAATGAAAAAATTGAATCTAATATTTTCCTGAGAAAGCTCTTTATTACAAAATAATGGCTGGCAGTTGCTGAGGAACAGAACACCTACTGGCTGGTCTCTACACATCTCTCCACGTCATCCTGCTGATGCTGTAGGTCTTGGGCCAGCTGTGACTGCAGCAGGGACACCTGAAAGAGGCACAAGACCCAGCTCAGACAAGCCCACATTCAGGAGCATCTGCAGCCCCATGGTACTGGCTGTTGGGGCAGACACAGCCTCCAACTCCAACCTTGGAAAACACTTTGTCCTTGTAGAAGGGGAAGGAGGAGGCTCCCAGACTGCCCCTGGACAGAGCTCAGGGCACTGACCCCTTCTCCACAGGCTGTGCCTCAGCAGGAGGGCTGCTGCTTACCTGAGGCCCTGAAGAACTCCTCTACTCGAGATCCTTGGAAGCCCCATGCACAGGGAGCAAACTCTCCCTCTCCTGACGCCTACAATGTCCCTTCCGGCTCCTCTGTTGATGTTCCACCTGCACATTGCATGGGAGGAAGGGTCACATGCAGCAAAAGGACCTCTGGATGTCAAGGCAAGGAGATCTCTCTTCAGGGACCCTTAACTGCACCAGAGAACATTGGGGGCATAAAGCACTCGCTGTGGGCTGTGGAAGAGAGTCAAGTGTGTGTCTGGGGACCTTGTGGCAAGGAGGCGGCACCAGAGTGAAGGTGCATTTGTGAAGGCCATGGGGTGCCACAAG
>VZRM01000332.1:11562-28502 GCA_013397955.1 Grantiella picta | reverse complement strand
CACCAAAATGGCCCAAAATGGCCTAAAATGTCCCCAAAATGTCCAGAAGTGTCCCCAAATGTGCCCAAAAAGGTCCAGAATCACCCTAAAATGGAACTGAATGTCCCTAAATGTTCCCAAAAGGTCCCAAAATGGCACCGAATGTCCCCAAAATGTCCCCAAATGTGCCTAAAACGGTCAGAATTGACCCCAAAATGGCACTAAATGGCCTCAAAATGTCCCCAAATGATCCCAAAGTGTCCCCAAATGTCCCTTGATATGCTCGAAATGTCCCCAAATGTCCCCAAAATGTCCTGAAATGGCACCAAATGTGCCCAAAATGTTCCCAAATGTACTCAAAATGTTCCTATAATGTCCCCAAATGTCCCCAAAATGGCCTCCAAATGACCCTAAATGGCACCAAATGTCCCTAATGTCCCCAAATGTTCCCAAATGTCCCCAAAATGGCCCAAAATGCCCTGATAATGTCCAGAAATGTCCCCAAAAAGGTCCTGAATGATCCCAAAATGGCCAGGCTCTGCTGGGCTCAGGGCCAGGAGAGAGGCCGGGCAGGGCTGCCATTGCCAGGAACAGGCCCTGAGCCCCGCAGCAGGATGGAGCTGGGGCACAGCCAAACTCACCCGCAAACCTGGGCTGAGCAGCCAGGGCTGGGAACCGCTGGGGACAGAGGCTGGGAATGACAAATGTCCTGGGCCCTCTCTCTGATCTGTTCGTGCCATCAAGGGCAAAGAGCAGCCTCTTCTCTCTGGAACTTTCAAATCTTTGATCCCTTCCACAAGCCTTGGCTCTCCCCCACAAGCCCTGGGCTGAGTCCTCCCCCTGCACAGTCCCACAGGGTGAGATGGATGCTGATGGTTTTCTCTCCCAGGTTCTCTGCAGCCCAGCCCGGGTCCCTCTAAGCTCTTCCATCTCCTCTGAGCTCTCTCCAGCACTAAAGGGCCTGGTCCCACATGACTCTTCAGGGCAGGGTGCTTTGGGCAGTGGCCCCATGGCCTCAGCCCCTCTGAAGGGCACAGCAGCAGCTGGAGCTCAGAGAGGACTCAGCCCCACCGATGGGGGAATGTGTTTGGCCAAAGTAAAACAGGGCTCCCTGTCTCCCCTGCTCTTCTCTCCAGGAGATCCTGAGAGCTCTGAGAGCCCTGCAGCTCCTCCTGCCATTCCATCTCCCCAGGCTAGCACAAAAGTCCCAGCCCTCATGGTCCTAAAGAGCTCCTACTGCTCCAGGCACAGGGCCCATTCCAAGGCTGGTGCAGCCAGAAAGCTGTTCTCATTTCCTGTTCATTCTTGCTCTACTGAGGATGGATCTCAAGACCGAAAAAAACCCCCAAATTGCTGCAGGTTAATGTATTTCTTTTGAATACAATGTGAGTCTCCCTATTTACGCAAAGTCTCCAGGTCACACAAGCTTGGTGGATGCTGTAGGAGGAGGGGATGAGTAATGACATTTCTTCTTAAAGACAGCAACATCACAAGTGGAGAAGAAAAAGAAATGTAAATAGGGAAAGACAGACTTGATCCATCATGACATGCACTGGGAGTCACTGACAGAGGACAGCAGGCAGGCTGTGGCTGCTGAAAAGCATCTGGTCATGAGTTTCTTCAGGGCATGCTTGAGCTTCTGGCTCCTGAGGCTGTAGATGAGGGGGTTCAATGCTGGAGGCACCACCAAGTACAGAACTGACACCACCAGATCCAGCAATGGGGAGGAGGTGAAGGGGGGCTTCAGGTAAACAAACACGGAAGTGCTGCTAAACAGGGAGACCACGGCCAGGTGAGGGAAGCACATGGAAAAGGCTCTGTGCTGTCCCTGCTCAGAGGGGATCCTCAGCATGGCCCTGAAGATCCACGCAAAGTAGGAAAGAATGAATACAAAACACCCAAATCCTAAATAGACACGAAACACAAGCTCAACTCTGACTAATTATTTTTAGAGATGCTCCAGTCTCCAGATTCTCAGGAGATAAGAACTTTTGTTGATGTGGAGAAGCAGGTGGACTCAGAACCCTGCATGGTCAAGGGTCTGTTGAAGATGAAGGCTGGAAGAGATTTATTGTATGTACCAGGAGGGAGGTTCCTCCCCCTTCTGAAAACCTGACAAGTAGGACAGGTACGTTCTACAACAACTAAGAGGCCCTGCAACAAGGCAGCCAGACAACTGATGAAGGGGGCGAAGGTGCTTCTGGGATAGAGAAGCCTGCTAAAGCAACACCACCTGTAGCCTGCATCACGATCTCCTCTGTTAAGAGGAAAAGAAGGGTAGTTGTAACAGGAGACTCTGTTCTAAGGAGAGCGGAGGGCCTGATTTGCAGACAGGACCCAACTCACAGGGAAGTCTGCAGTCTCCCAGGGGCTTGGATAAGGGACATTACTGGAAAACTCTCCAGTCTAGTAAGGCCCTCTGATTACTATCCACCATTGGTTTTTAAAGCTGGAAGTGACAAAATAGCAAAGAGAAGTCTGAGGGCAATCAAGAGACTTCAAGGCCTTGAGATGATTGGTCGAAGGATCAGCAGCACAGGTAGTGATTTCCTTGATCCTTCTGGTAACAAGGAATAATACTGATAGGAATAGGCAAGATCCAACACGTCAATGTGTGCATCCAATTGCTGATGCAATTGGAAAAAACTGGGTTATTTGACCATGGGATGATCTATTTAAAACCTGGTCTAAGGACACCTGATGGAATTCATCTTTCTCAGAGAGGAAAAAGAGCTCTAGCACTGGCGCCAGTGGGGATCGACAGAGCTTTGAATGAACTTAGACGGGGGAAAGGGACAAAACCAGGCACACCAGTGATGAGCAATGGGATGGAGTGCCAAAATTTGAGGAAAGGAGCGCTAATAGGATGCCTCAATCCTGCTACAATGCACCACACCTGAAATGTTTCTACACTAATGCATGCAGCAGAAGGAACAAATAAGAGGAGCTGGAAACTTTGGCCCACTGCCAGAGATTTGACATCACTGGCATAACTGAAACGTAGTGGGATGAGACAATTCTGTGATGGGAGTGCCCTGTTGGATGGTTAAAGGCTTTTTCAGAAGGTTAAGCAGGGCAGGAGAAGTGTAGGACGTGGCATTGGATGTAATGGAAGGGCTTGAATGTCTGGAGCTCACAGCTGGCAATGGCACAGTTGAAAGTGGGTGGGTGGGTGAGAATCAAAGGGCAAACAAATAATGCAGATGTCACCGTGGGAGTCTACTATAGACCACCCAGCCAGGCTGAATATATTGAAGAGTTATTCTCTGAGGAACTAATGGTCACTTCCAAGGAAAGATGCCCTCCTGGATCTGCTGCTTGTCAACATAGAAGATCTTGTGAGCAAAATGGAGATTGGTGGGCATCTTAGCCGCAGAGAGCTCAGAGCAACGAAGTTTAAAATCTCTGCTGACAGGAGGAAAAGTGCCAGCAAAACTTCAGCTCTGGCCACGACAGCAGATCTCAGGCTCTTCAGAGAACAAATGAACAAAGTACTCTGGGAAAATATTTCTGCAGGTGCTGAGGTCCAGTGCATCACCTTCTAAGGGCACAGGAGCACATTCCTGAATGCTGGAAGTCAAGCAGGCAACGTAGAAGACTGGCTTGGTTGAACAGGGATTTCCTCTTGGATATAAGGAAAAAAATGCCCAGTGGAAGAAAGGTCAGGTAACACGGGAAGAATACAGAGATGCTGCTCAACACTGTAGGGAGAAAATTTGTGTGGTCAACTGGAACTGGAGCTGCCAGAAATGTGGGAACAATAAAAAGTGTTTGTTGCATTCATTCGTGGGCTATGGTGCTAATGAGCAACGCACAGACCCCAGGCAGGTGCAAAGGAGGACTGTTTGTTGGAAAAAACCCAGTCTTTCTAAGCAGTTAAATGATTATCAGTTTACATAGTTTTAAGGCACAATAAGTCCAAGTCAACCAACCTCCAAACACGAGGTGGACATGCGAATGTCACGCAGCAGTCTCTAAGGTTCTCACGCAGTAATCTCTCAGGTTCTCATGTCCCTCTATTCCAGCTGAATCATTCTCCCATAGTTCGCTTCCACTTAGCCGAAGTGACAGGCCAGAGCCATGTTACAAAGCCTTTTCCTTTACAAAGCCTTACCTATCGGTAACAAGCTTTTTCAATTATATTAATGGCTAAAGAAAGGGTAAAAATAACATTGTCCTGTTCCAGGATGAGGATGGTCACCTCACAAACAGGGACATGCACAAGGCAGATGTGTTTAATACACTCTTTGCCCCTGTCTTCAACACAGATGACAGACCAAGGGGATCTCAAAATTATCAAGTCCCAGCTAACCCTGAACTTGCACGGGATCTGCTGATCCAGCTGGATCCCTACAAATCTATCGGCTCTGATGGGATTCATACGAGAATACTCAAAGAGCTGCTGATATTGTAAAGCCTCTCTCGATTTTGGAGCACTCTTGGGAAACTGGATAGGTCCCAACTCACTGGAAGCTGGCAAATGTCCCAATTTTCAAGAAGGGCAAGAATGAAGACCCTGGAAATGACAGGCCTGTCAGTGTCACTGCAGTGCCCAATGATACAACAGAAAAGATTACTCTGGAAGGTATTGAAAAATACCTGGAGGACACCACAGTCAGTGATCACAGCCAGCACAGCTTCATGAGGCAAAAGTCCTGCTTGTCGAACCTTATTTCCTTCTAAGACCAGGTGACCCATGTGGCTGATCCAGGAAAGCCAGCAGATGGAATCTTTCTGGGCTTCAGCAAAATTTTTTATACACTCTATTCCAGGATCGTTCTGGACAAACTGTCCAGCCCACAGGGCAACTGTGTTACATGATGGGTTAGCAACTGGCTCATGGGCTGGGCACGAAGCATGACAGTGACAGGTGAAATCAGGCTGGCACCAGTTACTATTGGGGTTCCACAGGGATCGATCATCAGTCCAGCTCTCTTCAACATCTTCATGAATTACTTGGAGGCAGGACTGCAATGAATACTACGAAAATTTGCCAAGGACACTAAATTGAGAGGAGCTATCCACTCCCTCAAGGGCAGAGAGGCCCTGCAAAAAGCCTCGACAAATCAGAGATACGGGCAATCACCAACCATGTGAAGTTTAACAAGGGCAAGCACACGATTCTGCACCTGAGACAGACTGCCCCTGGTTGTGTGTATGGACCAGTGTCAGAGACTGAAATAGTTAATGCTTCAAACACTGATATAAAGTTTTGCTCATTATAACAAAAACTGTATAAAGAAACTACAATCAAGGAAGCCACCCTTGAAGATAGCTGACTAGGACTTTGAACTGAAAGCCAAACTGCTGAGATTAGATAAAGGGAAACCTATTGTTCAGTCATCTCAGGCTGAGGTAAAGGTATGCATCCACAAAAGGCCAAACCCACCAGGTACACTGAGCATAATCCCCGGCTGAGTTTGGGGTGGGGCGAGAGCACAGCTCACAGAAGCCAGGTTTACACAGACCTCCCCCCCAAGCCAAAGGGGGTGGGGGGAGGAGGAGGTTTGGGGTGCGTGGTGTAAGCTCTGGTCAGAGGCAATAACCACCCATCCTCTGTTACACTAACTGGCCCAGCTGTGGAACCCCCAACCCCACTGGCCACATCCATGGGACATTCACAAGAGAGCCAGCTGAGGGGGAGTCACAATCCATGAAAGACTCCCCAAAGCACTAGGCCTTGCACCACAGGACTGCAAGTGATGCAAGCAGAGTCTGCTGCAAGAGGATGCCCCCTCCTCCGGGGGAACATGCCTGGACATTGGCCACGTGGCCTGACGGTATATTAACCCATGGGACCCTATGATTTCCCGTGAGGACCATCACCACCAAGATCAGCTGGAGAGGATCAACGCAACATCGCTGGGATCAACGGATGGTGATATTTTCTTTATTCTGTCTCTGTCACCCTCATTCTGTCCCCCCAACTCTTTTCTTACTTCTTTTCCTCTTTCTCTCTCATATTTACTATCAAATAAAACCCATACTATTGACTGGCATATGGTCACGTTTGCACCTTAATTCAGGCAGAAGTATTTCTAAAGAACCTTAAGTACTGGATCATAACAACTGGGGAATGAGATCCTGGAGAGCAGCTGTGGGAAGGAACCTGATGGTCCTGGTCAATGTCCAGTTGGATCTGAGTCAGCAGTACCCTGGCAGCCAGGAGACCCAGCATCACTGGCCTGGGCAGGGAGGGGATTGTCCTTCTCTGCTTTGTACTGGGGCAGCCTCACCCCGAGTCCTGGGGGAAGATTTGGGCACCAAAACATAAAAAAGACATTAAGCCATTGGAGAGCATCCAAAGGAGGCCACAAGGATGGGAAGGATCTGGAGGGGAAGTTTTATAAGGAGCAGCTGAGGTCACTTCATCTGTTCAGCTGGAGAAGAGAAGACTGAGGGGAGACCTCACTGAGCTCTTCAACATCCTCCCAAGGGGCAGCACAGGAGCCGACCTCTTCACTCTTGTGATGAGTGGCAGGACTTGAGGAAACAGCTGGAGCTGAGTCAGGGACGTTTAGGTGAGGTATCAGGAAAAGGTTTTTATCCCAGAGGTTGGTCAGGCACTGGAACAGGCTCCCCAGGGAAGTGGTCACAGCTCCAAGCTTGTCTGAGCTCAAGGAGTGTCTGGACAATGCTCTCAGCCCATAGTGGGATTGTTGGAGTGTCCTGTGCAAGGCCTCAGTTGGACTTGATGATCCTGATGGGTCCCCTCCAACTCAGCCTACTCACTAATTCTATGAACTCCCTGCTCTGCCCCAAGACTTGTGCTCAGCCTCCCTGATTCACCCACTGGAGAAGGGACAGCTGTGCCCATGGGAACAAAACCCACTACAAGTCTGGTTCACACAAGAGACTGCACCAGGTGAACTAGAAAAGGGAGCAGATCAGTCCCCCTCACTCTTTTTTCTCTGTTTTTCCTGCCTCTCCTTTTGTCTCTCTCTCTCTCTCTGTTTTTTCTTTGCCCAGCTCCAACCCATCCACACAGCAGCATCAACACGGGGTTGAAGCACTGGATATATTCTTTGTTTCCTGCCCTGGCTGTGCCTGGGCAAAGCAGGCCTCTCCTGTCCCATTTTCAGGATGAACTGTGTGGTGGGACTGGAGGTATTGTGGAGCTGTGCCGTGCCTTGTAAGCCAGCACCTTGGAGGAGTTTGTGGTGGGAGCACAGACCTCATGGAAGTGTTGGGTACAGCAAATCGTAAGAGTTCCTCACATGTGTTAGGGTCTTTGTTCATCTTGATGGGTATTTATAACAAACATCACGCCCCTACTGGTGGGTCATGACAGGGGTCCTGGGGCTCCCCCCTTTCCATGCTCCCCCCAACCTCCAGGCTGCTGGGGGTCCCCCCTCTACAGGCCCACTGTTTCAGAATCCCAGGGTTCCCTGCTCTCTGGGCTGCTGGGGGTCCCAGGGGTTCCCCCTCTCCAAGGTTCCTCCTCTTTGAGCTGTTAGTGGTCCTGTGGTCCCGAGGGTCTCCCCTGTGAGAGACTGGAATGTTCTGGGTTAATGGCTCAAACAATTGGCCATTTGCAAAAGCGGGGCGGGGACGGACTTTGCTGATTATATGTAAGGGAACAGCCCAGGTGCAGAGGGTGTGAGCCCCAGAGGATGACCACGACAAATCAACTTTGTTTAGCAAGAAGTTGGGTTTTGAGTCAGATAAGGGAAGAGGCCTACAAGAAGCTGATCCAGGGAGGTGGGACAGTGCTTTTGATGAGAGTAACTTCGTCCCTTACACAACTGGCTCAGTTGTAAAAATTCCCCCTTCCCTGAGGGACACACTGAGACATTCTGACATAGGGCTGAAGGTTTTCATCCCTTCTGATGAGGCATAATTAGCTCAGCTACAACGACTGAGAGACAGCTGTCATGTCTTAATAGGTGTCATAAACCCTCAAAGATCCTTGAAGTGCCCCAGACTCATTTCTGGGGCCTTCCATCACAGGACTGCACATGATCCACAGTGTTGCAACAAATCCACAGTGTTGTAACAGACAGTGCAAACTCCCCCTTCCAGGGCAAGTACGTGGACCTTCCTACATAAACCCAAGTGTATATTAAGCCATTGAACTTTGTGTTTCATGGGCTTCAACATGCCCCTCCCTGCCCCCCCACAACAAATCAAGACTGCGACTATCACTTTAACCAACTGACATCAAAATTGCAACAATCAAGTCCCATGTCTGGATCCACAGATGGTTATACCTTTCTACTCTTATCCTTCCTTTCCCTTTTTTTCTTTTGCTTATACATTTTCTTACGTGTTATTTTTTTGCTTTTATATTGTTGGATTTCTATAGGGTTAGATAATAATCAGAACAGCTGCCTACCTCCTTTCCATTGCCTCCAAACTGTTCTAAAAAAAAACTTACAAAAGATAGACACACAGACAGACAGACAGATAAATACCAGTATGATCTGCAGAGGCAGGTCATAACAACCCTTCTCCAGGGTCCCCCCTCTCTAGGCCTCTGGGGGTTCCCTGTCTTCAGGGTTCCCTTTTCAACATATCGGGGATGCAAGGGCTCCCCACCTCTCCAGGCTCCTTCCTTCTCCAGGTTCCCTCCTTCTCCGAGGTCCCCTCTCTCAGGGCTACAAGGCGATCCTCCGCTCCAGACTGCTGGGGGTCTCCCCTCTCCATGCTTCCCCCCTTCAGGGCTCCCCCTCCCCTCCAGGCTTCCAGTTTTCCCTCTCCAGGCTTCCTATTTCAGGGGCCAGGGAGTCCCGGGACTCCCCTCTCTTCAGGCTCCCTCCTCTCCGGGCCGCCGCCTCTCCAATCTTCTTCCGCCTCCAGGCTGCTACGGGTCCTCAAACTTCGGTATTGCCCCTTTCCACTGTCCCCATTCTGGGGGTTCCAGAGCTCCCACACCCCATCCGGCTCTCCCCAAAACCAGTGTCATAACCCACTCCCATCCCGCCGTCAGCATCGGGCCACCGCCGTGCAGCTCTCCTGACAATAGAGGCGGTGGTGCCGGGCCCGGGAAGGCCAAGCCCCACGGCGCGGGGTGATTCCCCGCCCACCGCTGCGCTGCCGCCACCAGGCGCCACAGGGACCATCCTCCCAGAAGAGCACCTCCTGTGGACCCCGCAATATACCCCCAGGGGCCATCTGCGGTTCAGCTTTGGAATCCTGCAAGAACCAAACATTTCCCCACCCCCTCAAAAAAAGCCAAAACAGAGACCGGCCCCAAGATATCCGGGGTGAACTTGAAATATCTCACCCCCTCCAAAAACCCTTCCAGGGACACCCAACCCCACCCCACGATCCCTCACATCCCACTCCCTCTCCCTGGTCACCTGCGGGATGTGAGGGTGGAGGCGATGCCCCCGCGGGGACTGGCCAGTGGGGCAGCGGAAACACTCATCGGGGGACCTGCGAGCTTCGTCCTTTTCCGCTTCCTGCTCCGCCTCCTTCTGCCGCTTCTCTTCATCTTTTTGCTCTTCATTCTTCATCCCTTCTCCTTCTCCGTAATCTCGCCTCCTTCTCTTCTTACCTCCATCCCTTCTCCCGCTCCTTCTTCATCCTTCCTCCTCCATTCGTTCTCCTCCTCCCCCCACAACCAGCACCCACCCTTCCCCCCAAAACCCCTTGCATCCCGCAGGAGGAACTGGGATAGAGCTTGAGCAGGTCGGGATAGGCAGCGCTGGGCTCTTGGCTGCTTCCACCCTCTGTGGCAGAAGGGGAAAAGAAGAGGCAAAGAGAGAAAATTGATGAATGGAGATAAAATCTGTGGGGTTGTGGCCTCCCTGACTGAGGACTTCCACTCCTTTGGGCTCATCTGAGGAGCCTGGAGATCTTGGAGGAGGGAATGCAGAGATGGATGGGGGATCCCAAGGGATTTTGGAGGCAGGATGAGTAGCTATGTAAACCCCTTCCTGCAGCTCAGCAGAGTCTAGCTCACAGAGACCCAAGTGCTTCTGGGAGCCTTGGCTTGAGACTTGTCACCAAGTCCTACTTCAGGTGATAGTTCTGGTGGGACCTTGGCTCCCTGTAGCTCTTCCTGCAGCCAGAAAACTTGTAGGGACCTCCTCCATATGGGTCCTACAGGTGTTCCAGGAGCTTTGGGCTCACAGTAAAGTGCTTCCCATAGTTTTGGCATCCATAGGGTCTCCCCAGTGTGGATCAGCTGGTGCTTGATGAGGTTGGAGCTTCTTCCAAAGCTTTTGCTGCAGTCCTAGACCATGTAGGATCTGGTGGTGGGTTGACCCTGGCTGGATGCTGGGTGCCACCAAAACCACTCTGTCCCTGCTCTCCACATCTGGACATGGGAGAGAAAATATAAGGAAAGGCCCAGGAGTTGAGAGAAGGACCAGGAGAGATCCCTCACCGACCACTGTCACAGGCAAAACAGACTCAGCCTGGAACTAGGAACTGAATTTATTACCAACCAAATCAGAGCAGGATAATGAGAAATAAAATAAATCCTAAAAACACCTTCTCCCTATCCCACTCTCCTTCCCGGGCTCTCCCACCTTCTTCCAGCAGTGTAAGGAGATGGGAATGGGGGTCACAGTCAGTTCATCACACCTTGTTCCTGCGGCTGTTCAGGCAAAGGAGTCAGAGTCCTTCCCCTGCCCCAGCATGGGTCCCCCACAGAGCCACAAGTCCTTCCAGCAATCCCGCCCCAGCATGGCCTCGTCTCTCTACAGGTCTGCAGATCCTTGCAGGGTGTCTGCTCCAGCACAGTGTTCCCAGGTCATCACACCCTTCTTTTTAGGCATCCACCTGCTCCAATATAGACTTCCCACAGGTTCACAACCCTCATCCAATCTCAAGGGAATCTCTGTTCTGGCATCTGGAGCAGCTCCTGACCCTCCTTCTCCACTGACTATGGTGTCTGCAGAGCTGTTCCTCTCACATACTCTCACTCTGCTCTTCTCTGCACCCAATTCCTTCTGTACAAGAACGTTTTCCTTCTTAAATACATTATCACTACCATCTCTGATGGGCTCAGCCTTGACCAACAGTGGGTCCATCCTGGAGCTGGCTGCTGCCATTGGCTCTACTGGACATGGGAGAAGGGGAGAAGATTCTGACAACTTCGCACATTAGCCACTCCTGTAGCCCCCCATCCCCACTACCAGAAGCTGGTCATGAAAACTCAGTACAGTCCCCTTGTTTCCATGAGGCCCTGAAGTGTCACAATGTCCCCTGGGCACCAGGAAACCCTGCAGGGTTGTGAACACACCTGGTCCAGGTGGCTTGGGGACAGCTACAGTGGAACTGCAGGTTGAACTCTGTGGGGAGCCTAGAGAGGCAAGAGGCCATGAACTGTTGACCCTTTGCACAATAAAGGGCCCAGAGGCCTGTAGTGCAGCCAAGGGAGGGACATTGAGAGACACTACAGGAGCTGAGGACTCTGGAGCAAGAGTTGAGACTTGAGACTGGGGCACACATAGACTGCGAGGGGAAAAAACGGAGGAGCTCCTTTCTTGGAGGTCCCTCCTCAGAGGCACCAGCTCAGGCTGTTTCTGTGTTACTGCACTGTGAATCAACTGCTTTATGGAATGAGACATCTGCCATGGGAAAGCTGGGGTGGAAGCAGTGAGGAAACCTGGTCTGACTGTGAGAGGGGGGGATGCGGGGAGTTCAGCAGGGCCTGTCAGAGCACTTCAGCCGCCACTGTGCAGGGGGTCTGGTCAGGGAAATGAGAGTTACTGGAAGTGGGAATATGACAGCCAAAGAGTCTTAGAATTAGCAGGACCCATTTGCCAGACCTTGAAGTTACCTTAATATGTAGATTTATGTGGAGGAAGTTGTAAAATCATCCAGTGTTAAGCCCTACACTGCTTGATATCAACACTGTCCTTTCTCATGTATCTTTAGTGATGACAAAGATGTCAGGGTTTGTTTTCTAAATTAGTAACACTTTAAATTATCTGTTTATTCATTGACAGCAAAATCACGTAGGAGCAACTTCTGGTTGGCAGGGTACTACAAAAGCTTGAGTCCCATCCTTATATTCAACTTGGCTATATGAGTGGCCTGGCTGGAGCATGGCCAAGCCAGTTAAATACAAGTTTTAAAAAGAAAAAGGAAAATCCCTCTAAACACAAAACTGAAGTTGAGCTCACTCCACTAGTGAATGAGCTTTCATCCAGTAAGACATAATGATGTCTCCTCCTGCCAGTTGTTGTAACTGGGTTCCCTCTTACAAGACAGCCACTTCTAAAGAAACTATTAATCTTTGGTGTGTGTTGCAGACATGCCTTCATTAGATATCACACTCGTCCCTTCTTTTTTCTGACTGGAAATGATGGAGACGTTTATTGGGAAGGGGTTCTCTGATGCTGATCACAGCACAGTGGGAGGTTTCAGATTCCTTGGGCTACTCAAATTCTTCTCAGATGATCATTAAAATACTGTTTATTAGCTGAGCATTGCTGAAGCACTTAATTTCTGAGTAATCACATTTTTCATCTCCACGCTAACATGCTGGCTGCATTATCAGGTTATCTGATCCATTGTATACAATAATAAATACCTTATAAATTCTCCAGTTTAGATTAAATCCCTCTTTAACAGTTCTATGTCCCAATTAGTCCATAGGATGGAGGGAAACTAAGGAATACAGGATCACCGTATCTACTGATTAGTCATTCACAGGTATTAACGTGAGCTAACAGGAAATATTCAAGAATTTCACAGGCTACTATGTTTCAGCCATCCATATCAGCCTGTTACTTTTAAATCCTTTCTGATGACAAGCTTCAAGCTATATCATGGTGCTTGCTGGTGGGATATTGAGTGAATGAGATGCAGATTATGAAGGAAAATTCCTTCTCATCTCCAACTATAGGAGTTTGATCTGAGGAAGGAAAAATTATGTTTATGCAAATGATCTAAAGCATTTTCACTGCTTAGAGTCATGCAAACCATGGGCCTTTGCAAGGGTATCACTTATGTATACGTAGACTGGATTCTCCACATGCCTGGAAGGTGATGGCTGACACTGCTCTCCACTTCCCATTTCTTTCTTATTCGGAAGGAATGATCTCTGAAGTCCATCCCAAACAGACATTTGCAATCTATTGCTTAACAGTTGTAGTATTTCTCAGTTAAAAAAACCACCTTGGACAGTGTTGTGCTTTAACCCCATCCAGTTCCCAAACCCCTCACAGTTGCTCGCTCATTATTCCCCCAGCAGGATCAGGGAGAGAATTGGAAAGGTAAAAGCTGGAAAACTTGTTGGTTGAGATTAAGACTGTTCAATACAGAAAGCAAAAACTGTCACACAAGCAAAGCAAAACAAGGAATTCATTCCCTGCTTCCCATGGGCAGGTAGGTGCTCAGCACCTTCAGGGCAGCAGGGCCCTGTCCTGTGGAATGGTGGCTTGGGAAGACAAATGCCACCACTGCAAATGTCCCCCTCATCCTCCCTCTTCCCCCCACTTTCTGTCCTGAGCATGATGCTATAAGGTCTGGAATATCCCTTGGGTCAGCCAGGGTTACCTGTCCTGGCTGTGACCACTCCCAACTTCCGATGCACCCCCACCCGCTCCCCAGTGCGGCCATATGAGGGGCAGGAAAGGCTTTGGCGCTGGTTGAGCTCAGCAAGAACAAACCCATGTTTGTGTTCTCAGCCCTGTGTTCAGCACAACACCAAATACAGCCCCACCGCTGCCCATGCAAAGGAATCAGAGCCAGCCACCCACCCCAGCCAGAGCCAGCACAGGTGCTCTGAGGTCTCCACACCACTTTTCTTCTCCAGGTGGAACAACCCCAGCCCTCTCAGCCTGTCCTGTAGAGAAGATGCTCCAGTCCTCTTAGGAGCTTCATTACTTCCTCTGGACTTTCTCTGACAGTTCTAAGTCCTTCTTATGTTGGGGACACCAGACCTGTGTGCAGGACTCCAGGTGGGGTCTCACAAGGACAGAGAAGAGACGCAAAGTCACCTCTCTCTATCTGCTGGCCGAAATCCTTTGGATGCAGCCCAGAACTCCATTGGTTTCTGAGCTGGGAGTGCCCACTGCTGGCACCTGGTGAGTTTTTCATCTACCATTACCCCGAAGTCTTCTCCACAGGGCCACTCTTGATCATTTCTCCACCCAACCTGTTGGTGTGTTTGGGATTGCCATCACTCTGGTGTAGGGCCTTGCACTTCACTATGTTGAACTTCATGAGGTTTTTGTTGGCCTCAGCTCTCAAGCCTGTCAAGGTCCCTCTGGATGGCCCATCCCTTCCCTCCAGTGTGTGATGCACACAGTGCAATGTCATCAGCAAACATGCTGTAAGTGCCTCAATCCCTCTGTCCATGTCACTGACAAAGATGCTGAACAGTAATGGCTTCAGTATTGACCCCACTCGTCACTGGTCTCCATGTGGACAATGAGCCATTGACCACAACTCTTTCCATGCAGCCATCCAGACAGTTCTTCATCCACCAAGTGCTCCATCCATCAAATACATATCTCTCCACTTTGGATACAATGATGTCATGCCAGACAGTGTCAAAGGCTTTGCATAAGTTTGGACAGACAACATCAGTTGCCCTGCCCCATCCACCAGTGCTGTAGCCCTGTCATAGAAGGTCGCCAAATTTGTCAGGCATGGTTTCCCCTTTGTAAAGCCATGTTGGCTGTCACCAATCACCTCTTTGTTTTCCATGTCCTGGGAGCTGGGGCCAGGTGTGGGTGAGGAGCTCTTAGGTGAGCCCAGACCCCCAGTGTGGGGAATGGGAGGGGGCTGGGATCTCAAACAGAGTTCAGGGTGCAGCTGGGGATTGGAGGTACTATGGAAAAGGCATAGGGGAAGGGTGGAAAAGAGGGAATGAGCTGGTGTAAAGGGAGGTCCCATGACATCCTCCCTACTTCTCTCAACAGTTCCCTGGGTTGCTCAGGGTGGAGCTGCAGTCAGATGCAGGGATGGGGGGATTCATGTTGGGATTCATCATCCTTCCTCTACCTCCACAAGGTGAGCAGGAGGCAGAGGAACAGGATGCATTCCTGGAGTGTCTCCTGTGCATGGGGACTGCCCCAGCTCTGAGGCTGACCAGGGAGCCAGGCTCCAAATTTTGATGGTGGGTTATTGAGATTGCTCTTACCACCTCTTAAGCCGACGTCCCAAAATCAAGTAAGCCCAGGAATTGCTCCCACACAAGAAGTGCCAGGACAAAAAGCTGTTGCTGGCCTTTCCCTCCACTGGGTGGCTATCATCTGCACAGCAGCAATGGGCCCAGGTGTTGTACTTCCTAAGGAAAGGCATTGACATCCACTTCAGGAGCCCACCAACAGAATTTGGTGCCATCAGTTTCTCATTCATCATCTGTGCAAAAAGCAGGGCCTGCAGTAACCATAGATACCCCTCTCCACTTCTCTGTCTCTCTTGCCATCCTGGTGCCTCTCCCCATCCCTCTCTTGTTCCCAGGATCCCATTTTCTGGCTCTTTCTCTAGCTCCTTCTCTCCTCCCTCCTGCTTTTCTCTTCTCTCTTTTCTTTCTGTCCTGCTGGACAAATGAGCCAGCCCAGGTGGGACCTATGAAGTGAGGGGTGGCCTGACCAATAGTTCCAAAGGGGCTTTCAGGGTTCTTTCATTAGTGCCTGTATTGGGTTTGTGTGGCTAGGTTTTAGTGATGGGGAGGCTACAGGGGTGGCTTCTGCGAGAAGCTGCCAGAAGCTTCCCCTGTGTCCAGCAGAGCCAATACCAGCTGTCTCCAGGATGGATATGCTGCTAGCCAAAGCTGGGTTAAACAGAGATGGCAGGGACACCGCTGGGATAAGGGATTTAAGAAGGAAAAAGTTATTGGGCAGATGGAATTGGATCCAGAGAAGAGCAGAGTGAGCACATGAGAGAAGAGCAGCCCTTTAGACATTCAGGGCAGTGCAGAAGGAGGGGCAGGAGCTGCTCCAGGTGCTGGAGCTAAGATTGCCCTGCAGCCCCTGGAGGAGCCCACCCTGGAGCAGGGGGAAGGCTGAAAAGAAGGCCGTGAGCCCATGGGAAGCCCGTGCTGGAGCAGCCTCCCTGCAGGGCCGTGGGGATCCCTGGAGAGAGGAGCTGAAGCTGAAGCAGCTTTGCTGGAAGGACTTGTGGCCCTGTGGGAGACCCACGCTGGGGCAGGGGAAGGACTCCGAGTCCTCTGCCTGAGCAGCAGGAGGAACAAGTCGTAATGAACTCACTGTGACCCCATTCCCTGCGCCCCTGGAGGGAGGAGGGAGAGCCCGGGAAGGATGGAGGGAGTCCGGGAAGGCATTTATAAGATCTATTTTACTTTTCATTATCCTGCTAAGATTTTGATAGGTAAATTAATTTGAGTAATTAATAAATAAATAAATAAATAAATTCCTATCCCCAAGTTCAGTCTATTTTGACCTTGAATGCCGTCCCTGGCCCGGCAGGCGCTGCTGATGCATCCAGCACACGGACAGCCCTGGCTGAGAGCGCTCTGCTGATCCAACTGGGCATCTATCAGGACCCCCAGGCCCCTTCCCGCAGCTGCTCTCCAGCCTCTCCTTCCCCAGCCTATGCACACAGCCAGGGTTCCTGGAAGAGGAGGAGGAATAGAAGAAGAAGGGATAAAGAAGAAGAAGCACGGGAGGACGGATGAAGGACGAGGAGGAAGAGTAAGGATTCAGCATAAAGAGAAGTAGCCAGCGGAGGAGAAAGGGAAGAGGAGAAAGAGGAGAGGAGCAGGAGGAGGAGGAGCAGGCGCAGGAGCNGAGGGTCCCCAGGAGGTGGGGGGTTTTGGGGTGGTCCCGGTAGCGGCTGTCGGCAGAGACCCGGTGGTGAGTGGAGGTATGCCGAGTTCCCGGAACCGCGGTGGGGTTGGTCTTCCTGGGTCAGGCCCCGCCTCCTCCATTGTCAGCCCGCCCTCGTGGCGATCGCCTGGTACTGGCGGGGGGTGAGACACGGGCTTTGGGGACCCTTCGGAAGAGCCGAGGTGTATGGGGGGAGCCCCGGAGAGGGGAAACCGGAGAGGGGCGATAACAGAGCTGGGGACCCCCCACAGCCTGGAGGGA